>MU385772.1:32531-282120 GCA_022497155.1 Whalleya microplaca
TGGTGGTTTAGGGTTTATTTTTCCTTTTACTCGCCCGACCCATTTATTACTTCTTTTATACCCGGGTTAAATTACTTTAAAAACTAAGGCTTTTTCCCCCCCCCCCCCCCCCCCCCCAAAAAAAAAGTAGACACATATTATTGGCATATCAAATAAATAGAGAACTAAGTCCAACCCTAGCCCAAATAAGTTCCAGGGTCATCAAGAGCCTTTTAAGACTCCTTTCCCTGCTCACATTCTGCGTTGTTTCAAGTTGTTTGTTACCTATTAATCTACGTGATAGCCACAATAGACCCGCACCTCCTTAGAGAATGAATTCAAGGTATGCTTAAGTCCATATTTGAGTCAAAGAGCCTAGTATTAATTCGATGTCGTTAGTAACGTCATGCTATTGGGCGGTTTCTGGCCGAAGTCTACTGCCTGCTGTCTCGATGACCGAGCATGTGTTACTTTGGACACAGACAAAGACGTCGCAAAGAAACAGTGATTTGTGTCTCAGTAGGCTTTGGATCAACGCTTGAAACTCGGCACTTATGTATTCATAAATATGGTGCTGCCTGATCCCGTCACAGTTCTGGCACTTGAAAGCCTCAAGAACACAGCAAAAGAAACCCCCGCACCACTGTTTAGTATCGTTTAAAATTACTTGAACCCATTCATTCGACGGCCTGCTGCAAGGATTGTATAGTCACGTGGATCTAGCGGCCAATGGTGAGGTTGGGTTTGTTTTGGTCTTGAAAATGTTGGTCATATTCTTGCTAGCATCTTGGTATGGCAGTTTGGATGATGAGTGATTATTCTTATCTTCCATTCTTTTCTATTCTTCTTTTTCATTGCCTTCATCTATTGTATCAGTGCACAGACGGATCTGAGACGATACGGCGATAGACACAACAAGAAATTGGCGTGGCAGATATTAAAGTTCACGTATAAGGAGACGTAATAGCAAACTAGAGCAACAGTTCATCAAACAAATGTAATCGTTTACAACGTGCCGATGAGTAGTTTTTTTGGTCGTACTTGTATGTTCTTATTGGTAACGAGGATGGCGAGCTCTACTAAGGAGTACGATATCTGTCAAAGGTCGCGTAGCAGGAAGAAGAATAGTGAGAGATACGGATGGCAGATAGATGGTGACTGCCAACGCCATAGGGGTCCGAAGCAAGTCAAAGGGGGGATCAAAAGCGCGGACTGGGACCTGGATGCATTAGCTCGAGCCTGCCACACTACTGAGACCTATTCCATTCACATCACTGGCCATATTTGTTCATTCTTCCGCTCAAATGGAGGTGTACATGGGAATCCTACCGACTCACATGGGAACTGGTATGAGTTCCACCATTTCCAATGCCATTTATGGAACCTCCCTAACAATTTCCCATTTATGAAAACAAAATCTTATCCCATATCATACGATTATCTTCTCTTCATTGTTTATTTTCAGTTTGCGTCTTGTAAGTATTTGTGTTATTCCTTTTTCTGACAATGATATTATACATGCTCACGTTAACCCCTTTTACCTTTGTGAGACTGTGGTGAGAAATCTCAAAGTGTCATGCAAGCTATTAAGCCGTGCTACGATATCGCTTAAATCACGAGGGGTGAAGGTGTTTATAAGGGGTCTTCGAATGCCCCAACCTAGAGGGACTATTTGAGATCATGAGACAAAACCGGTAGGTATGGCTCGTTCAATTGTAGACGTTGTTTTCTAGGTAAACATGTTCATGTATTAGCCTAGGAAGTATATCCTTACAATGGTCATACTAGTATCAGTCACACCTGGAGATTCCCCTGCTGCAATATTGAACGTCCCAAGTGGATTCTAGTGCCGGTTGATGAGGTCATGATTTTCAGCTCAAGATGTCTTCAGACCCCAAGACCAATGACCTTCGGGATTGGCATATAGCACTCGCATGGCTTGAACATCGGGCGCATTTGGACCATGCTCAAGCAAACCAGCCTCGACAGCAAGCTTCGCATATTTCAGCGCCATCTCCTTTTGATTGAACATATTATAGTTCAGTGCCGCTAGTGTATAAGCACCTGCGATTTTGAAATTGAGGCGTTCTTCGTCGTACAGACTCAGAAGCCTCTCTATCAAGGTTGGCGAGGAGGCTTGGCTGTTAATGTCGGAAAGCTCATTCTCAATATGGAGGATGGAAACCAGGCGCATGTCCGAGCGTTCTACTTGGTCACGGGGCATATTGCACTGTAAGCAACGGCAAGAAAACCCGAAAGCGCTTTGAGTACGCTCTTGGCGCAGAGCTCGGGTTTGAAAGGAATCAAGGTAAGAGATAGTGAGTTCCTCTCCGATCTCAATGTCTCTGATCGCATGGGTGTGGTGAGTGAGGTCTTCATCAATATAAAAAGCTAGGCTATATAGAGATTGTCAGCCTACATTGCCTTGATCGGAAGTGAGCGGTGATACGTACTTTGGCCTGCAGTCATGGTTCAGTCGCGAAACATCCGGGAAGTTGCCGTAATGGAAGCCACCCTGCTTAGCAAGGCTGATCTGAAACGAGTTCGTGAACAAGATGTCGGTGTTTTTATGTCCACCCATCTGGCCGGCTTGATCCACGTAGGTAGCCCTTCTGGCAGGGAGTAGACTGTCTACCGCTGTGTCCAATAGCTCGTAGAAGTCTTCCCAATCAAGGTCGACGAAGGCGTTCTGGTGAACAAGCAAGGCGGGGTTTGAAGCCATGATGCGTTCACCTCGACGAATGGTGCCATTGGCAATTAGTCCAGTTCCTTTCCCTGGAACCTTTGCGGATCGGAACTTCGGATATCCAGCAGGAGGCTCAGGCAAACGGCCTTCCAAAACTGTGACCTGCTCGTAGTTATCCGGCGTTGTCACAAGAGATATCCCGTGGCCGAAAAAATCAGAGTTAGAGTATACGCAGTATCGATCGATGCAATCATGTTGCCTTGTCCACACAGCGTTTGCCGTCTGATTTTCGGAACCCGTCGTATCGCGGGGGCTGGTTGAGTTCCCTGTCAAGCTATCTAATGATAGGCATACATCTCTGTCAAATGGAGAATAAAAGGAAGTCCAGGAACAAGTATCTAGGCAAGATGTTTCTTGCGAGGAACATTTTACAAGGGGGGAGACTATAAGTAATAAAAAGTGATATTCGACTCTCATACTGTGAACACGTGAGAGCATAAACATTAGTCTCGTAGTAAATGAATGGCAAAATCACCATAATTATTTCCAACGGACTCTACTTTGTAGTTTGCATGATGGAATAGTAGTGCACGACAGAAGAATGCTGGAGGCCCACGAATTGGCGAAGCTGATGCCGATCTACGTTTCGAAACCGTTCCATGTCTCGCTTCCCGCACAGACTCAATGTTGTGCAGCCTACTGCGTAACTGTCAGATGGTAATTGTCCTGTGACGAGTCTGATAGGTATAATCATCTTATCCTAGTCCGTATTTGCATACTAATTGAGTGTATGTAAGTGGCATATATTGCGAACGCCTTCTTGTACCTGACCCCGTAAGACCCCTGCTGGGACAACGGTATTGTGGCTGCTGCTTCTGCTGTGGCTGTGCCAATACATAGGTACGCAGTATTTGTGCCTATTGCCTTGAATGTTATTCCGACAGCCAAGCAGCCCAGGCCCTTCACCATTTTGTTTACTTGCAACAACGTCAATGATGTCGACGTCTTTCTTAGTTTCATCATTACATACACCATCATATAATTGGATTATCCCGATATACGCGCGCCATGCTCTTGATATGCTAACACGACTCGATTTTTCCGATACCGTGACACTTGTGAATCGCCTCTAGCAGCAAATGCAGCCTCACGCCGTCCTGGGCGCGCCAGTTGGCCAATGTGGACGGCTCTTCGTCACATTCGACATGTTCGTCACCTTGACCATACCTAAGTAGGATTCGATGCCACCCAAGGACTCGACGTCCCTTCCTGCCTCGACTACTTCCGAATCTCCCTGTGCACGATCCACAAGCCCTGTCAAACGAGCCAACGATCTCCTCTAGCTGAGCAAGGCGGTTCATTGGATGCAGCTCAGAATGGGGGATTGCTATCTTACATCTAAACCTGAGAGCCCCTAGAGACGGATCTCGAGACGTTCCGAGGCGTCGTCAACCACACTGACCTGTTCAAGACGACACCGCGCTCTACTAGCCCAACCTCGGCTTCCAGAATGTCGCGCGCGCGAACCTCGCCCAGCTCTTTCTCCTGCAGCCTCTCTACCTCTTCACTTAAGGTTAAGATTACCCGGTATACGGGAGGCGCGTGTGACTATGTTCAAGACAGATTACAGACAGGTAGACCTGAAATAGTGTGCGTTCCCGAACTTCGATAGTCCTCTTCACGACAAACTTGGTTCTTTATCTACAGCTCCTCTTTGTCATGACAACGCAAGTGTTACTTACATATTACGCGTGAGCCTTGAGGTAATTGATAACTAAAATGAACATATCAAAAAAGCTATTTTTAAAAAAAAATTACCTATAAACTTGATTTATACGACGGTTTAGTGACAGCTGTTAGCAACCCAGCTATAGTAACCCTTAAGCTAGGACCCCCACGCACAAATGCGTACCAAGTGTTCAAGGTGAAACTTATATATCTTATGTTAACCTATATACCATAATCGCAAGTCGAACCTCATCCTAAACCCGGGCTTAGTAACAGTAGACCTAGTATGGCAGTGCAGATGCTTGGGCTCGTAAGGCATGTCCTAGTAGCATATGGGTATAGAAGGGAGACTAGGAAAGGAACGAAACTCTATGTGCCAGGCGCACCGCTCGAACTCACTCCTTTTATTTTATATATTATAACCGTTTTGATACGACGGCTGGTAACTTAGCTATTCAACCTCTGGGAACGGAGCCTGGTTGTTATGAGACGCCACACTATCTGGAGATGAGCCAAGCCATTCTATTCGCCCCCGTAAGGCGATTGGGCGTGTTATGGTCATAGCCAACGCATGTGTACTACCATACTGACCTGAATAAGGCATCTCAGTCCCAGTGATGTTAAAAGAGGCAACAGTTAAGCAGCTCTCATTCAGTATCAGTTACAATCCCGGCAGCAAGGGAACCCAGCCCTTATACTTACAAACATAACAAGTAGGTATGTCTGAGAGAGGACGCGAGGTGATTTTGGACGAGAAGGAAAGAGGATGTGCAGATTGCTTAGGAATTAGACACTTCATTTGATAGTAGGGCGTAGATTCTACTGTCCAGTTAATTGATGACTGCCCTTTGCCTTGGTTTGCGAGATTGTTCGAATGGCAACAAGACTCAGCTATCATGGGAACCTTACCCCTCTTGAACACGCCCGCGGCAAAAGCTTTGAGGAATTACTTCTCGACATGATCGAATATGGTCCTAAAGTCCACGGTTGTAGCGATGCCGACATCTTTGCCCCCGCCTCCCGCCTTAGGTTTGAGAAACGCCACGCGTAAACGGGCTTCCGCGACGTCGTCCAAATGTGTCAAGACGCGATGGAAGGAAAACGGAAGCTCTCGGCCCAGCATACCTACCTTCAAGAAATTGTTGGAGCTGTTCTGTGTCTGCATCATAGCCGAGTCGAGCGCGAGCTCGTTTCGGCTAAAGGCGTCTCCTGGCACCACATAGGAGATAATAAAATGGAGGCCATGTGTCTTGACGACTTTTTCCGTGTTGCGCATCTCGACCATCTTGGCTAGCACGCATGCCTCGAAGACGTTGTTGAAGGTGGACTGGAAGAGATTTTCACCAGGGGCTGGAAGACTTGTGTATGAGCTCGTACGCTGACGCCTTGTGAAGCAAAGTCAAAGGCACCGTAGGCGGTGAAGTTAGGGGTCACGACTGCGGAGAGACGATCACGGGTGTGAGTTTCCGCACTGCTGGGTCCAAGGACACTACTTATCTGCGCTTCTTCTTTTGATCGTACTGGGTAGCGCACATTGAGACCGGCGCCGAGGGCGGCCAGAAGGATACGGAAACCGACCAGGCCGGTGGCTCCTGTAATGAGAATTGTTGTGACCATTATGCGTTTTGTCTTATATCTAAGCGTTCCAAATACTCAAGTATTTATGGCGGTTCCAACTTGTTGTCGAGGTTTCCGTGAGCTGTACCCTTTCTGTTATAGAGAATAGTTAATTCAATAGTAGTTTACTCCAATGGTATCTAAAGTTACATCCTGAATTACCCCCAACCCCCTACCGGCTGCCTAACAAGGTATTCTATCACACCTTCGTTACTAAGGTGCTTGATCACTACTTTCAGCAGCACCTAAGCAGCCGCAGCAACAATAACTATGATGGATCGGCAACTCCTGAAGGAGGTGTTGGTAGAGGTAATCCTGTGACTACAAACTGGCTAGCTGCCGCCCCCAAAACGAGAGTGGCATATCATAAGATCGCGGTGGTTGGCAAGGAGGCAGAGGCGGAGGTCGTGGAGCTTTAACATTAAGAATATCATATCATGATGCCGTTAGGCCGCCATTGGGAAGGCAACAATATATGATAGTTGCTAGTTAACTGCAGTAGGAACGAGGGCATTAAGTATTTCCTGATATTGAGGAGATTTTCGCATAGGGAAAGCGGTGGAGGCAGCGGAGGGGGCAACGGATGGCATTGACCTTGCAGATAACCTCTAAACAGCTGAATTACTTAGTAGATAGCTGGCCAATCAAGCGATTCCTATAAAATACAACGCAACTATGGCTAGTTATATTAGCTTAACTAGCCTAGCCTTTCCCTTGTCCCCGTTATGATATATTATATATAAAATATATATAAATTAAGTATTAAAGCCCTTTAACCTTTACAAATCATGACGATTACCACTATATTATATAATTAACTTAAAAGACATCTTAGTTATAATCGGCGATTTTAAACGTGCTTATCAATGTCGTGGCCCTGTCTTGCAACAGTTAGTACGGGGACAGGGGTTCTGCTTTGCGGGGAACCCATGCGTTAAGGTGCGACGGGCTGGACCGGTTAACGGGAAACAAGGGTACGTAAAGTCGCAGACAGGGAACTTACTAGTCTATATTTATTATGCGTTGCTTAGATTTCAATTTTCCCTATATGCATAACCATTAGATACAACACATCTTTTTCTCATCTCCGTGCTAGCCATTTAGACCACCAAAGTGGGGAGGCCATGAGATATCCAAGTATTCTGTATCTAGTCCCATTGTCCCCACGCATCTGACATCACATTATTATCTCTATAAATTTGAGGCATGTGACGAACACTATTCTGTCATTGTCTTGATCGGTGATCATTTCGAACCATCCCTCGTAGCCTCGGCCCCTGTGACCAAACTCTTAATGGCAAAAATCAGCGTTCAACAAGGCCTAGATCAGCATCTAACGGGCTTTGAAAACGCTGTTCGGGCCGTCTCAGTTCGGATGCCTGAATCCCTGGACAGCTTGAGACGACTAGCTCAGAAAAACACGAATGAATCGGAATTTGAACTTGCCAAGTGTATCAAATCAAACGTACCATTCTATGATCTCTGCTCGGTAACTACTTCTGATGTTGGGGCCGTATCTAGTCTACAGGAGGAGTGGTACCGTGCTCTCGACTCTGGTCCTGGTGTCATAGTCTTACAAAACTTCTTCGCTGACAGATCGGTCCTTGAACGATCTAATTCTATATTCGATAAGATTATTGAAAAAGAAGCCGCGTTAGCCAAAGGGGACCACTTTGCAGCGTCGGGTGCGAACTCTCGCGTGTGGAACTCCTTTCAAAAGCATGCCGAGGAGGATCCCTCAAGTTTCGTTCGATATTATTCTAACCCCTGGCTTGCTAAAGTGAGCGAGGCATGGCTCGGTCCGGGCTATCAAATCACCGCCCAAGTCAATATCGTCAGACCGGGTGGGAAGCCTCAGTCGGCGCATCGAGATTACCATCTAGGTTTCCAGACAACGTCGTCGTGTGCCCGATTTCCTAGGAGCATCCATATCGCGAGTCAGTACCTGACGCTTCAAGGTGGCGTTGCTCACTCTGATATGCCACTCGGCAGTGGACCTACGCGATTGTTGCCTTTCTCGCAACTGCTTCCGGAAGGCTATATGGCGTGGCGAGTTCCAGAAATCTCTCAGTTCTTTGAGGAGAATTCGGTCAGCGTGCCGATGAAAACTGGCGATGCAATATTCTTCAATCCTGCTCTCCTACATGCAGCTGGCGAGAACACGACCAAGGATATCAATAGGAGTGCTAACCTCCTCCAGATTAGCAGCGCGTTTGGGCGTCCGATGGAAAGCATCAACGGGATAAAACTGCTTCGGAGCTGTTGGGAGGAGCTCAAATCGTTTTCAAGAGAGTGTGACAATGGTGAATACACGGTAGCTTGCATTGATGCGATCGCTGAAGGCTATCCATTTCCTTCAAACCTCGACAAGCGTCAGCCAGGATCTGATGGCATGGCACCTACTAGTGAAGTTGATGTTCTCTGGGAAGGACTGCGAGCGGACTGGGACACTGAACAAATCACCGCGGCAATCAAACAGCTTAGGGCCGATTCTTCTTCATGAAGAATTTCCGACCAAATAACAATTGAATGTAATCTATATAAAGTGGTAGTTAGTTTTCATCCACGATATAAATAAAGATTGTTTTTCTACCTTAGCTTACCAATCAACACGACTGCCATTACCGTCGAAGAACTTACATGCTGCTAGGTCATGATGTCATCTCCATTAATCTACAGTTTTTTTGTTAACTAAATGTACTTCCTAGGAATAGCTAGATTATACCTACAAGCCATTCACTCAGGCTGGTGCCTCTCCCTACTCGCAGTTTGCCTCCTTGACAGCATTATGTCCTCATCAGTCTGAGATTTTGGGTTAGGTCCCTCATCTGTTAACGGATTACAGGGATGTGTAGCTGATAATCTAGGTGGCTAGGACGCCTCACAAGTTATGGCTTATATATAGGAGGCTTCCCTCCTCTAAACTCTAGTGATGATAATTCCCTAATAACAACTACTATGCTACTCATAACCTGCGTCTATTTCATCATCTGTGACCCCTCATCAATACAACCACACTTTTGTTATCTGTTTTTCGTTACCTGTCAACTAAGTAAAGTCGGCTTACCGAGTGCCTATCATCGTAAGCTGCACCCCAGAATATATGAATGCTAACTTTTGGTTTGGCTGGGTCCTTCATTGTCGCCGTAGCCTGCCTATTTTTCTAAGAAAATGCCGCACGATATAAGGATCGTTCACAGAGAAAATATCAAGGCTGTAGGCAAGCCGTGATAGACACGAGAAATTTATATTGAGTAGCTAGTAGCAGTCAATCAGATGTACAATTGGTTACCCGAACACTGCAATGTATAAATTGAGGTGTGCATAGCCATGCCGACTACTAATGTTTTACAACAACTATATATATTCCTTGCGCCAGATGTTATGACGTTCACTGTTGGATTATAGGGTGGTTACGACAACTTCAAATAAACACCCTTTTGATAACGACTTGTCAAACATTTCTAGGACTGTTCGCCTGTACGTAGTTGATCCTCCTCCTCAGCACCTTAGGCCTTACATCAATCTAATATAATCAATAATTAACCTTTTATTTCAACAAATTCCTTGAGTGGCAAACAATTTGCGAGAGCTGCGTTGGTAGATTCATGACTTGTCCAACATTGTCCTTCTTCCTAATGTGGATTCAAGAGGAAACTACTAGTCACCCTGATATTTACTAAATAGCCATGACAGAGTTTCAATATATATTTGGAGTTACTTATACCGAGATTACTTCTGCGACAGGACGGCGCATCATATCGGCCACTATAGCTTTCATCTGCTCCTTCTCCTCATGGCCGCTGTTATCTTTGAAGACCTCATCCATCTGCTCTAGAGTCTTACCCTTAGTCTCCGGGACTAGAAAGTATGCCCATAGTACTGCGAGAGCACACCATGACCCGTAAAAGACGTATGTCCCAAAGCCAATAGACTCCATCATGGGAGGAGTAACAACCCCAACAATAAAGTTACAGAGCCAATTAGTCGCCGTGGATAACGCAACACCCTTTGATCGTATAGCGCTAGGAAACACCTCAGAAGGGAGAGCCCAACCTAACGGCGCATAGCTGACTCCGAATACGAGGATAAAAAAATATGCCATAGCTACTGCACCCCATCCGGCAGCAACGTTAGCTTCCCAATTTGCGGAGTATAACCCAACCAGTATCGCCATAACACCCCAAGCCACTGCGCCACCGATACCACCGAAGATAGCGAGGGGCCTGCGGCCCACCTTGTCGATAATGAGAAAGCAAATCCAGACAGCAACTAGTTGGAGCGTGTTAAAGACACCCGACAATATAAGTGCCATCTCGGGGCTCTGGCCAAGTGACTCAAAGAGTGTAGGGGCATAATAAATGAAGGCATTGATGCCGGAAAATTGCTGGAAGAACAGAACGCCGCAGCCAACCGCTGTCCGGCGCCACGTGGGTACTCCAAAAAGACCAAGCCATGAATTGATTTCGAGCTTGATGCCGCTGGCGCCTGGATACCGCCGCTGCTGGGCCAGCTTTTGAAATTTTGCATCGGCTATGATTCCTCGGTACTCTGCCTGCACGCGGTCATCTGTCTCGGGAAGCTGCCGCAATCTTGAAAGACTCGGTAGGATCTCATCATTGCGATCAACAAGTGCGAGCCAGCGCGGCGAGTAAGGAAAGAAGTGGATCCCTATGCCAAGAAGAGTGGCACAAACCATCTGGAGACCAAGAGGCAATCGGAAAGATATCTCCCCTTCCATCAACCTGGTGCCAAAAGTCAACCAATATGAGACGACAACACCAAGCACGATAGACGAGGCTTCGAGAACTAGAAGGGTTCCTCGAAGGTTGGGCGGCGCAATCTCGGACACATATAAAGGAGCGGCCTTGGGAACTGTCAGCGTACATATAACAAAAACAAATAGCTGGGTTCTCTAGTTATATCTTAGAGTGACCGAGAAATGACTAACCAGAGCAAGTGTCCCAACTCCAATGCCACCAATCGTCCGACCCACCACCAGCATTTCGTAGTTCACCGCCGCAGTCTGGAGAATCGCCCCGATATCGAAAATCACCACCACTGCCGAAAGTGCTCTTTTGCGGGAGATCTTGTCCGCGAGCCAAGGCATGAAGAAGCAACCCAGGAAGGCGCCAAACTCCAGCATGCCAGTCATGAAGCCTTTGCCGAAGCCACTCTTTGCCTCTGGGAATGCTTCATGGAACGAATCCATGACGTTGATAATAGATATGACACCTTGATCGTATCCGAAAGAAAACCCGCCTAGAGAGGCCAAGAAAGCTGCGCCGAAGACATATGGAGATTGGGCGATACCTCGGACACCCTGTGGACCATAGGCTATGTCTCCAGCAATTCTCTGAGGGAGCTCGGCAGTGGGGACCGTAACTATATCGATATTCTCGACAGTGCCCTCATATTCGTCTAGTGGAGACTTGTGAGAGTCCTTCAAATAGTCTGCCATATTGCATATGAGATACCAATACTCAGACGAGGGAGGACCAGACAGAAACGAATTTGGAATCGCCGGGCTTGCTGTAGCTGCGAGACTTGGAGATGTAGAAAGACATGAAGTATTTATATCTGGTGGTTTGTCGGAGCTTACTTCCACATTGGTCATCATCTTCCGCAGCTTTGCCAGGTCCACACCACTTCCCGTTAATGTTGTAAATTATATAATTACCTCGAACAGATACAGCGTCATTTTCTTTATCTATCATAAACACTTGGATTTTTTAAGCCGGCTACATTTGACACGTAAATTAAAACCTTTTAAGCTTAAATATTTTCTTTTTTATTTCATCGTCGTTTAATTTAAGAAAAAAAAAACTGTTTATTTGAACGTCATCAGCTTAATGTATTGAATACCTAATGAATTTCATGCACTTTTTCAGGGTGTAGGGAATAGAAAAGTATCTTTCGGAAAAGCAAGATACACTTGCATCGCCCTACCTTTCCCCGGGTCATATATTGACGTAATCCTGTTGGTTTCCCACGGGGAAGGCCTCAATCGGGTGTAGTTGTTTTTAAGAATCCTGGGGTAGGTGGGTAACCTACGTATGTGAAGTGGAGAGCCGAAGTTCTACTTAGCAAAGATAACGAAACTCGGAAAAGATAGCCTGGTACACTTGCCAGCCAGCCGCGTGAAATTACCAATTGTAGCACTTCCAGAGTTTTGCGGCGAAAAGGCAAAGTATGATCAATTGCAAATTATTAACTCAAACCACGGCCTCTTGTGGGACATGCTCGCCACATTTGACCAAGGTCGGCGTTAACGCTCAACAGCTCGGTCAAAATGGTTACCATCATCGGAACCAAGGTCCGCATTCTGCCAATTTCACGAGCCAGAGACATATATGCAAATACCCAATGGTGACCGATCAAAGCCCGGATAGGGATCCGCTCCGATACTCCCATCAGGAACAGGTGCAACCTTAGCTCCAGACATATTATGTGTGCGAAGAAATGAAGGCCCTCAGAAATATTAAGTTTTCCTCTGAACTGTAAGTCATACAAATACCTAAGACCACGAATGATTGCCGGGAACTGTTGAAACGATTTGAATGGGGGAGAGGCTTAGTCACATAATAATCCCAATAATCTTTCGTCGGCTAGCTACGTCCACACACGATGGAGTACAATACATCATAAAATTATGAAGCTGATAGAGTCCCGCGACATAGCTCCACGCCTAACCAATAAACCATGCTACTGACTGGGTGACTGATATTGACGCATTGACTGAATGGTATGCCCGAGGTGTTGGGATTCCAGGTCATCCACAATATTTTCCATCTACAGAGACACACTCCAAGAGGTCAACTCGCCCCCATAGCTATGAGAAGCGGCTTCAACTTCAAAGTCTTCGAATTCCTAGACATTGGATTCGGAATTCGGAAAGATCTCTGTCGATTGTCGCGAATCTATGCTTGGCCGATCATAACCCGGTGGGGTTCTTTCTAAACAAGGTATATGCTGCAGGTGGCAGTATAATTGGCGCCGCAGTGCCTAATATACTTGGCGGTTGCACAGGTATGTGTTACAAGGACTCGTGGGGTGATGTAATTGAAATATATAAACTTCGACCGGATAGCTGCACTAGAGACGGCCGACGTGGTTATTATTACGGTGAAATCAGTTATTTCCACCGTAGTCTCAGCTTCAGAATCTAATTATAGTAATATAATGGATATATTTAGACCACAGTATATTACAATATAAGAATGTCACGATACTAGGGTTATTAGTTATACCAGCACCTTGCGCCTACGGATCTTGGAGCAATTATTGCTCCGAGATACACGTTGCTTAAAAGTGATCTTTTAAGCTGTCAGAGATCCTTTAGATCTGAGACCTTTACAAAATCCTACTTGGACAACTAGAGTGATCATGGCAGCACCTAAATGGTTATTGCATACACTATAACTGTGATGGTTGATGATTGCACTTTCTCCAATCAAGCAAGACAAGCAAACAGGGGTCATATTAGCTGCGACACTGGACTATAGCGACAATTACTTCCCGCATTTGCGCACCACGGCCTTATAGCTAATTTCTCAAGAGCCTTTCTTTGAAAAGGCTCGCTTCTTGCTTCTTCTGTTGTTAGACTGCCTTCAATCACAGATGGTCTCGATATACCTTACTCGTAGCTATTAGATTGAGGGTTCTTTCTGCCTCTGTTGCTAATGTTGTAGCTTAAGATCCTCGCTTTTCCAACGACCAATACCGAAAGCCTTGCTCCAAAACCGAGGTGGAAGAAATCCTGTGCCATAACCATATAGTTTGACTTTGACGCACATATGAAGGAATGCTGATAGTATCTTCAACTACGCTGCTTTCAGCTGTGACCTAAGCCCCTATACCCTTTCGTATAGGTGGCCAGTCTGATCGTAACAAAATCATAGTTATGTGCACTGAAAAGTGTATAGAAAATAGCCTCACTTAGATTAGTAATGGCGAAAATACTTGCATTGCCTAGATGTCAGTGGACAGAGTATGGGTATCATACAAGGGGGGTATCATCGCATATGGTACATAAAGGTAAAACATGTTGTCACGAGATGAGCGTATGAGGTAGCAAAACAACACAGTTGTTGCACGAAGAGCTAACTAAAATGCTGTTCTTTGAACAGCCTCTATATACATGAAGCCTAACAAAGAACCCTGGCACATGTCCAATTGAAGTTGCTTGTTTACTCAACCATTAGTTTCTTGACATTATAACCTGGCTTTATGCTACATCGTGTATCGAACTCTCTTAGATGTCTTATTGCGGAACTAAATGAAGAACGTCGTTCTTTTGCTTCACTAGTGTGGGCAGGAAGGATATGTTCTGATGGCAACACACTTCATATTCTTGGCAATCCCTGCTAAGTGCTTTCAGTTTGCCTAACCACGTCGCGTTACTACCACACATCGTCATAGACTTGACCAGTGTTTACAGGCCGTAGAACCTCAGACTCGTCCTCCCATGACATAGCCACTACCAGCGTCTCCTCACAGTAACCTTCCTTATTACCACGTTCACTCTGCTCGAGGGCTTGCTGGAACATCACACGATGATGCGGCTCCCATTCGAGTCCCATTCTCGTTGCGCCAGGCAAAACGGCAAGCATGTGGTAGTCCTTGATATCCTGGAGAGACTTGGCAACTTCGTCACGTAAGTTGTCTCGGAGCACCCTTATGGTCATACTCCCTGCCTCATTACCCAGCTTCACGGGGATATCCTGTGCAGATCGAAGCAGCCGGTCAATGCTGTTAGGATGCTGCAACGAGGACTGTTCTGGGTGGCAGACTGAATTGCGCAGATCGACGACATCCAGTAGCGCATATCTGATGTCAGCCGTAGAATATCCGTTGATCGCGAGTTTTGGGTAGTTGCCACATTCTCCAATGCAGCGATGGAGTTCATCGCGCCCCAGACGGACGAGGTGAGGCCCCCCTTCGTAATGGCTCTTCCAGACGTCTGGCCACGAGGCTTTGGCCGTCTCAAATACGACCCTCTGGATGGTCTTGTACGCTTCCTTCAGGAAACGGAAGCCTGACGAACTGCAGATCAAGGTGTTCTTGTCGGCATGATAGACGAGACTATCATCGAGTCGAGAACGAATGGCAAGGCTTTGTTCAGGTTGACGGCATTCAGGCGCAAAGCTGTATTCAGGCTCTTCCTGCTGTTGAGGTGCGGCCGGTGCTGTCTCTCGTCCACCATCACATTTCCAAGTTCCCCAACCCCTAGATATCCCACAGCTTCTTCTCCAAGAGGAAGATGTTGGCATCATGAAACTGGGTACGTGGTTCTCCGAAGAAGATAGGGCACCAATGTGTATCGGTGTTGCATCTTTATACACATAAATTCCGCACCCAATTATGACCTCAGTCTGGCCGGTGGTCTGTGATTGGGAGGTTTGATTATTAAACTTGGCTGCCCTGTTCCTAGACGCGATGGTAGGCTGCTGGTATCGTGCCCTGTTGCGCTTTTCGCACCCTTCACCTAGAGTGTAGCGTCTATCCCCTCGCCTGTCTGCGGTTCGATCTTGGTCTGTAACTGAACAATTGCTACACTTCGAAGCCACTTTTTTCGAGCGTAGCTTTCGGTTTTCTTGTGCAAGCATAGCATTCTCTTGTTGCAAGGTGGCGATAATCTGGTTCGCCTTAGCTAGTTTTTCGGCGAGGGTGTTGACAACCTTGACCATGTCGTCCAGCGTAGGTCTAGAGCTGCAGGCTAAGATCCCAGGGTAT
This sequence comes from Whalleya microplaca, assembly GCA_022497155.1. Taxonomy (NCBI): domain Eukaryota; kingdom Fungi; phylum Ascomycota; class Sordariomycetes; order Xylariales; family Xylariaceae; genus Whalleya; species Whalleya microplaca. Next base: position 48,277 of record MU385772.1, read on the forward strand.
CTACATGTCTGTTAACCCATTGATCTCGTAAAAGAAGATAATTGAATACACGTACGTGTGCAAGGTGAACTAGGCCTGAGAGGAAGATGACAGCGATATAGGCAAGAATTTGCATAGAAAAATGGACATCTGGCAAGCAGTTGATTCTATGGCGAAAGCTGTAGTATCAGCTTCTAGAAGTGATATATAAGCTATTGGAGTAGCGTGGAAGGAAAAGGTCATCAGGAAACCAGATAAGTTTGGTATGGATGTGTATAATTTCATATCTGATAAAGTTGTGGCAAGATGGGAGTTTCCATGGACAATGGAGTGAATGGTATCAATGTACAGTCACACCTAGTACAGGGAATCCAGACAAGCATGGTGCCAGAGTGAATGATATCCATATACACCAACCAAGCTGTATCAAGCAAGTGAGAAGTCACCTGGCTCTCACTTTGGTATCAAGACAATGACTATCAGATGACTTTAACAATAGCACTGTAAATCCCTGTCCTAGGGGAATTTAATGCCACCGGAAAAGCTAAACAGCATGTACAAGCAGTAAAGACAATGTCAACAGTAGGAATGAACAAGATACTCGATTCGTGTTGTCACAACCTTTGCAAGGAATTTTCAACGCATTATCGGATGAACAGGTAATGGGGGCAAACAAGTACATCTTATGAATAGCCTTAAGATCTAAACCATCCAATTCTGTCATAAAATAATGTTTAATCAGTCCGCCTTTACATCGGAGTCGAGGGATGTTGCTACTCAGCATTCCTATTGGCATCAATGTGCTCTTTGTCACGGGACGAACGTATGAGGCAGTAAACCAACATAGTTGTTGCACGAAAAACAAACTAAAAGGCTGTTCTCAGAATCACCTCTATATACATGGTCCTAACAAATGACCCTAACACTCATCTCCAACCTTCTTGGGATTCCAAATCCCCTCTCTGTCGTGCTACTGTGACTCTGGACTGCGGGTTTAAGGGCAACATCTTCAACCTATCTGATGACATTGCCCTCCGCCTCCCATGCTCTGATTTGCCAGTGCTTAGATAGAAAGTAGCCATGAGTCGTATTAGACAGGTATCGGGCCATACGCCTTTAGGGACGGTTCAACTATCTACCACCATAAAGGCAGACAATGCCATTTATACCTACCAAATTGTGCTCCTATACCTAGCAGCAAGTACGTAGGTACCATAAGAAATCAACAGTCTTTGTTCTGCAATCAATATAATGCAATCAATACACTGCAATCAATCTAATGCTTTGTTGTTTTACATGCAAGTGTGCTCTGTGGGGTTCGATGAATGACTTTAGGTGGTACATACAGTATGTACCTTGCGAGATTGCCCCACTTGTTCTTTCGGTCAGGCTGTCTGGCTGTCTGGGTAGAAAACTCTCCCAAAGCTGGTCAACCTTGATTCCTTTCCCTTTCCCCCACTTTTGTATTATTCACATAATATACAGGAATTAGCAGATATTGGTTAATAGTATTCGACATAGCCTGCGGTTTGATCATTTTAAAAGGCTATTGCTAATGTACTCAAAGTGATTGTCACATTGTACTTGTTAAAGCTGGACACTGACAGATTTACAGGGGTGTGTGGCTGTGATATTTCAGGTGGCTGGGACGCCCCATGAGCTGTGGCTTACATATAGGAGGTTCTCCCTCCTTGGACCCTAGTGATGATACTTCCTTAATAACAACTACTATACTACTTATAATCTGGGTCTATTTAATCAGACACAAATATCGTGACAACTAGGCAGGCCAAATACAGAATGCGTGATGTCCGTTCAGCTTAAAAATGGGTACCAAAATAACTACGCGCCCTGAGTCTACATAACCCCTGCACATACATAAGAAGACGCGAGGAACAGTGAGCATTAAAACATTCGTATTCTAAAATATGTGCTGTTTGGGTGGTGAAAAGTTATTACACGCTACGGAGGCGGAAATGGCTATCTATTTCATTCCTAACCCTGGCAAAAGCTGAAATTTACCCCACAGGTGGTGATGGGCAGATGCCGTCACGATGCGGCTGCGTAATTATTGGCTTTAGGAATTTTAGCACCGCCAGGCAGACGCGTCTCCAGTATATTATTAGGGTCGTACTTGGCTAGGACATCACGCATGAAGGCTACGTTGTCCTCTCCATAAGTACTGAGCGGCTCTTGGGTCTTGTCGGCATAGTTGAGATACTCAAACTCCACGTCAGTGCCCGTCTTGACGCTCTTCTCCTTGACGGCTTGGCGGTATGCCACCAAACGGCGACGCGCCTCGGGCTCCAACGAGGCCCCGCTGAACACCATGAAGACCTGGAACAGAACACTGTTGCCGGTCTGGCGATCCATGCCAAGCACGTTGCCGCCCTTCTCCACGCCATGGTCAAAGAGGACCTTGGGAAGTGGCTGGAAGACCGTGTACAAGCTGAACGTGTCGTCCCCGGTGTCCTTTTTCCACGAGGAGGTGAAGGCGTTATGCTGATTTACGATGAATTGCAGGATCTCCGGGTCATTCTTGACAGAGATGGCAAACCAGACGTTCCTTGTGAAAGTCATCAGCTAATGTTCGGCATCATGACCTCCCAACCAGGCTGACAAAATGACAGAAGCGGGGTGGGTAAATGCAGTTGCTTACTGGAAGCCCTTAGCAAACTCGAGTTCAACCGTCATGTTCAGGTGACTATCAGTGCGCAGGGTCGAAGAAACTGTGGGCTCTATGGCCTTGTATTTGGCATAAGCCGGCGCGTCCACAGTTCCCATCGTGTCGTGTAGGGCCGATATGATGACTGACTCGCTGGCCCCCTTAACCCATGACCAGAAGCTGAAAGCTGAACCAGCCTGGTAGTTCTCAATGTTGTCAACGAAGCTGGAAAAGGCCGATATAACCTGACTGGTGGTATTGAGAGGATGAATAACGAGCCCTCCGTATATATCACGAGCCTCAAAGGCCTCGATGTCGAAGCGTGTTACAATGCCGTAGTTAGACGAGCCGCCCTTGAGGGCCTTCCATAGATCCGAGTTCTGCTTGCTATTTGCCTCAACGATCTCCCTGAATCCGGGGTGACGTTGTGTTAGCCCTGCGCACTAGAAGCAAGGCGCCGGAATAGACGACTCGGAAGTTTCGACATACCCACTAGCCAGGACTACTTCATAGTTGACGACATTATCACAAGTAAAGCCAACTTTCCCACTGTAGAAGTTGTTACCACCTCCTGTCGTAAATCCACCTACGCCTACGGTGGATGTGCGGCCGCCAGGAACGGTCACGCCGTATTGCTCTAGAGTTGAGTAAACACTACTCCATAGGGAGCCACCCTGTATCTTGGCGACTTTAGCCTCAGCATCGTACTCGGTTTTGTTGAGAAGCCCTAAGCAGGAAACATATCTTAGCAGACTTTCTCGTGTGTAACCATGAAGAAAGACCTACCAAGATCGATCGTAACGCCGTCATGTACTAGATACCGCTGTCAGCAACCTACCAGAAGGTTCAAGACGCTACTTACTATCTGCGGCCGGACCCCAGGCTGTGTGGCCACCACAACGAACAGCCCAGCTGGAAGCGGTACTGCTGACTAATGTCTTGATCAGGCGAGAGACTTCTTGTGTTGTCGTAGGCTGGATGATGCACGATGGACTCATCCGAGCCGATGCCGAATAATAGTCGGCCTCGCGTTCTTCATACTTGGTTGTGCCGGGTCGAGAGACATCAAAACCAGCAGCCCCGAGAATGTCACACTGTTTAGACAGACGTCCATCAGTCCACGTGACTCTAGGGAGAGAAAGCTTCCATCGAACAAAACTTACTGTCACATCGACGGCTGGAGGTTGGGGGTTTGTTTCATTTGCCGGGAAAGGGGTGGTCATATTCAAAGCGAGTGGCAGTGGGATGATGAGTGCTACAGCAGTTGGGACAACAGCAGGGAGAGTGAAAAAGAGTGACTTCATGCTGGGCAGGTCAAACGAGCGACTGGTATATTATTAGTGAAGAAAAGAAGGGATGATAAGGAAATCGGTTAAATATGTCGGGCACTGATGCAGCGAGGATTGCACAAAGGCTGCATATATTGAAACTTGAGACCCAAGAGAACCTCATTCTTAAGTGCCATGGTCCCTGAATATTCGTAAAAAAACCAGCAGCAGGGCGATGGAAATTGCTCGTCCTTGCGCATGTAACCATCGACGGCTGTAGGAGCCTCATCCCAGCGAAGGTGCGGAGTGACGGTTAGTGCCGAGACTGATCGTCATGAATTGACCTCTTCAACGAATCAATACTTTCCAACTGGGGGGCAGGCCGAAATACGGCTCTTATCTTGGGAGTCCGGGGGTTATCGTTGATCAATACAGTCGGACCATATTTTTGGCTGTATGGGGGATATTATGCGGATATAAAACTCTTCGCTTGACCTTGTTGCAGGTGGGTAACCATGGCTGTGGTTCATTCCCCGGCCCTTTCCGTGGCTTCGCGGCTCGTTTGAGGAGAATTTATTGTCTCGCTTCGCCTTTTTTACAGGGGCTATAATAAATCCATTATATGGTACGCAGCAGGTTATCCTTGAACAAGCATTCAGTCCCTGTCCATATTTGTAATGGGATGCGCAGGGAACTGAATCCTCACCCGAGTTGCTTACCGCGAACAAGTTTGCATACTAGATCGCTCAGGGTCGGAGAGAAAAGAATGAGGAGACTCATTGACGATTCAATATAGTAGTGTAGTGTATAACTGAGGCATTGGCTACTCCTTTGTCTTGAAGGTAGGAGACGTACTTCAAACAAGGCAATTAATAAAAATATTTAATGAATAATACATTTCTCTCAACTAGGTAATTCGATCGAATTTACTTAGATTGTTAATATTAGTCAGTCTCTTTAGTTTTTCTTTTTCTTACTTGTCCACGATCTTGCGCTCCCCATGCTTGTCAGATTTCAGATTTCAGAGAGCGTTACATTTTTATCAAGGGTCGCTGCCGAGTTGCAGGCAGTCAGCAGCGGTGCAAAGGGGGAATTTTTCAAACAGAAATAAAGACCGCGGTCGGGTGCATTTTCTAATCCAGTTCATTCAATTCTTCTCCCCTCTTCTAGACTCCAGTTGCATATCTCGTCTGTCTCGGGACATCCGCAGTCGGACAACTATCGGCTATCTCACGAGCGAGATCATCCTTATGGCGTTTCCCATCATCAATGGCACCGAGGTGCTCTTGCCGCCGCCTGAAGGCTGGGTTGTGAACTTCTCAGACCCATACCGCAACGAAAAGACTACACACGAAGTCTACATTGCCTTTGGCTTGGAATATCCGGTCGCAACCTTATTCCTGTTACAGCGAATCTACACCTCGTTATGTATACTGAGGAAGTTTCGTGTCGATGACTGTAGGTTGCAAACGACATCCCCTTCACCAAGCCGACAGCTCTGACCTATTATATACAACAGATCTCATTATAATCTCTTGGGTAAATATGCCGAGCAGTCTAACCCGGGCTCGTACTGACGAGATATATATAGGTTTTCGTTACAGCGACAAATGCCATGATGGTCCATCTTTTGCGCCTCCGCTATGTCGGAATTCATGGGTGGGAGCAGTCCCTAGACAGATCCATCTACATGACATCGGTGAGCTCCCTGTTGTGCGTACAACTTCTCTAAGCTAGGGAGACTAACACAGCAGGCTGTAGGTTATCCATGCTCTCACGTTGACCGCTATTATGTGAGTATTCCACAAGGCAGACCGTGCGTGTTCAGCTTTTATCAGCTCTGTCAACCCCATCTTGTCTTGGTGATTTACAGGCGGCGTTCCGTTTTCTATGCCAGGGAATATGGCAATACTCTCGCCCCCTTCCCAACCTATCCGAAGAAGAAATATGTTGACAGACTAGTGGGACGGTCCTGGCCAAATTAGTACTCTGCGTTTTCTACTACCGGCTCTCACCAAACAAGCTGTATAGATACGGCATCCTCGGCACCGGCTTCCTCTGCATCGCCTGCTTCGGGTCGGTCTGGTTCGCCGTCATGTTTTCGTGCAAACCCGTGGAGGCGGCCTGGAACCTGAGGCTCAACACTGGAGATAATTGCATCAGTCTGCCTCCTTGGTATCTGCTGCAAGCCATTGCAGGTGGCGTCACGGATCTGCTGCTCATGATCCAACCTATTCCCACCATTCTCGGACTAAATATGTCGGGGAAGCAGAAGGCAGGCCTGATAGCGTGGTTCGGTATCGGTACAGTGACACTGGCCGCGGCCTGTATGCGCCTCAAGAGCTTGTTGTCTATGCTTACTAGCATGGATACGCCATGGAATATGGCCGACGCAATGCTCTGGTTGTAAGTGATACCCATCTACTATGGGTCATTTCTCATTCGGCTGACATGATCGTGCCATACCATACAGGACCGTCGAATCTAACTTGATCATCCTATGCGGCTGTCTGCCCACTTTCCGACTTTGGCTCAAGCACACCCTACCCCAGAGAAGTGTCACCGGAAGCTATGGCAGACGCTCTGGGAAAAGTACAGATAAAAGCCACCCCCTGCGTACCTTCGGCGCAGGCTCGACCCGGCCCAAACACCAGTTCGATACGATCGCCGAGCTCGAGTTTAACGACCATTTCGAGTCTCCCAAGTACGAAGCTGGCGTCGAATCCGGGAAACGCCTTGATCCCGCCCGTAGTTCAGACACTGGTAGCGAGGAACACATTCTGCAAACGCGGACAACTACTGTCACTTACTCCGGGAAATAATCGGGGGTCATTGTTGAGTGAGATGGGTGCTTGGTACTAGGGTCTGCTATATGCCTATTTATACGGTTACCGGCAGTATATATATACAAAGAGGGCTATGCCCTGTTTTAGCTTCACATTGTATTCAATAAGCCATGATACTCCTCATTACTTTATCATGCACTGACAGTCGCTAGGATGACAAGAAGTATCGCAGGACCTGGCCCCCGAGGGCAGTGTAGATCTAGCTCCTCGGTGCAGACTGCGTGCGCTGTCCTCAATTGTATACTCGGCGAATCTCTGGATAGGAACAGCTCGTGGCTGAAGGTTTAGCTCCGTCTGGGAAAATTGCCCTTTCAATCGTAATATACATATCAATTACCATTCATGGCTATTTTGATCAATGATCTCTGGCAACGGTAGAGATGTACCTCGTGTCGGAATAAGGGTGGCTAAAAGTACTTACCTATAGTTGTGTCGGAAATCTCCTAACAGTGGACCTAACGGTCCACATAGATCACATAGATAGGAAAACCTCACAGAATATCCTATCCTAAGAGAACTATTAATCATACATCTTCCAATAATCACTACATGGTTTGTTGCCATTACAAGTTGTCGCTACCAAAAGTCTTGTCCATAGTGAAATGAAAGACATCTGAAAACTGCTGGCAGTGCCAGCTGTACATGCCCCTGTCAGTAGCAGGGGCCGTTGACAGCTGATATTGACTCTGCCGACTAATAGCTTATAGATTGAAAGGAATAATACAATAACTGTAATAATTTATACTCAATGGATTATACAAATAATGTTGCCGATAAAGGCGCCAAAAAACTTGTTGGTAAATATATAAGTCCCTGATATATAAAGGCCAAGGGTTAGCCAGCTATTAGGCACAGCTGGCAGCAGCTGCAATAAAATCTCTTATGGTAGCAAGATCCGTTATAAGATAGAAATTGTTACAGCGTGGCCTGTGCACACGGTACGTACCTATAATACTTATCAACTACATGTATTAGGTAGCTTAGCTAGGTGGGTGAGTCAGATGGTAAGCACCTGTCACGTGGAAGTGTAAAAACTTTAGAGACGGGAACTGTTACACCTGTAGCCGTGACTTATGCATACCTTCCGACCCCCATCTCATTCCATCGCCACATTCTCCAGAATGACTTCGTCAGAAGAGTCGCCATGTCGGATCCTGGTCATGGCCTCTGGCTTTGGCTCGAACTTCCAGGCTCTCATAGATGCCATATCTACGGGTCAGCTTCGAAATAGCCGCATCATCGGGCTCATCACGAACCGGATAAATGCAGGCGCAAAAGTTCGAGCGGATAAAGCAGGTATGAGCTCTCCTATGCGCGTGTGTAAACATGCCACTCATTCACGACCAGGCATTCCTTGGGAATACTTCAATCTATACAGTCACGGGTTCTTGCGGAAGGGAGAAACAGACGAACAGAAAGTAGCTGAAGGCCGTCAAAACTATGATGCTGCATTGGCTGCGAGGATTCTATCAACAGATAAGGAAAAAAAGCCTGAGTTGATTGTTCTCGCTGGTTGGATGCATGTCTTCTCACGTGCTTTCCTTGAACCTATCGAACAGGCAAAGGTGCAGATAATCAACCTCCATCCGGCACTACCCGGTAAGTTCTAAAAGATCATTGCTAGGTCTGGCTACTTACTATTTGCATAGGTAAATTCGATGGAACTGACGCGATTGGCCGGGCTTTCAGAGCGTTTAAGGCTGGGGAAATAACGCACACGGGTATTATGGCCCACTACGTAATTGATGAAGTAGACAGGGGTGCTCCTGTCATGGTTAAAGAGATTGAGATTGAGTTGAAGGAAGAGGGGGAGCAGGAAAAGTTGACGGAAGAGGAGGAGCTGAACGAGTTGGAGAAGAGGATACATTCTCATGAGCACGAGCTTATCGTGAAGGCAACGGCGAAGGTGGCGCAGGAGATAGTCGAGGCGAGGCAGGGGAACGTAAGCCCCGAGACATCCTAAAATCCTTGAGCTGTGGGTATATGTCGCTGTGACAACCTTCGTTATGAAATTAACATGCCCCTTATAGGGGAACATGGTCTGAATGTTGTCTGTGAGGCGGCGGATGTGGATGTGTAATACGGGTTTTTGGGGTTTGGAGCCCTTATCCTTGGGCAGCACCGAAGCGGCCCAAGTGTATATGTCTAACTGAGGTGTACACAAGCTATAAATACTCCCCAATGCCGTTCAATATATCCGCCGGCCGCGCGACCATTACCTCACAAACATTGTTGCGTGACCACACCATCTGGACCGCATGGTGGGAAGAGCCTTTATAATTCGTTCTGACCTTGACGATAGCACTGATATGCAGGGAACTCAAAGAATACTATAGTATTATACGACCACTATGCTATACTATACTTAGTATATTATACTTAATACTATTGTATCAACCCGATATCGAGACCTCTCATATATAAATTACGGGTCCGGGACGTATTCACAATCACATAGATATATGTGCCTTGTCAGCTATATCCTTCACCAGGACAGTTAAGGGCGCTGTAATGAAGAAGCTCACTATAGAGACCTACCAAGGTGATGTCGATCACCTTTATTCGGGTCGAACACCCGGTGATAAAACCATCAGCGTGAGTTTGAAGCTTGGTTTCATATGAACGCCATGCTGTGGTTAACTTCTTGCGGAGCATCATAGCCGTTTGATTTGATGACGGTGAGACCATTAGCGAGGCTGAGGACTTCTCCGCCTATGGCCTGGATCCAATATAAAAGTTGTCTATTGTACCGAATCTTCGATGAAGTCTACAGGATCAGACCTTAGCAAGTCCGTCAATTGAATTTCACCAAGGGCCGTTATCCAAAACCACACTACCAACGAACTTTCGCGTTTAGTCGAAACATTCCTAACAACGGGACAATCGAAGAGAAGAAAGACACTGTCGATCTCGAGAGAGTAGGCATGGCCAATAACATTGTGACGGGGTACCTAAAACCACTACCGGCAAAGCCACATTACCCCGGGTTTCTACTTCCTAGACTGCGCAAACGGCTGCTTTGATTGATTCTACTGGATTTTGGGGCACGCATATCATGACAAGGCTATTGAAGAATCCATGAATCTACTGTCTAAACAGAAGGGGAGAACAAAAAGGAAATACAGTCGATATCACTTCGAAATCTAGATAATAATGTAAGCCCATTTCTACATAAGGTGGCTTATATGACTGTTGAGCTCGGGAAACAATTCGTTGGCCTTACCGAAGACAGATACAGCCTCCTTGTTGAGGAGGTTGATATTGTGGTTTATAATTATTGGAGGCTCGATTTCGAAATAAGCGTATCATTTTCATCAGCTCCGTATCCTCAGTGGCGGCCATGGCTCGGAGGACCACAGCACCGGATGCTCTGATCGAGGATCCATTGGCATCCGTCAACAACGGATATGGACAGTCGAAACTTGCAGCCGAGGGAATCCTCACAGCTGCGGCTAATCACTTGAATATCCCCGCAACTGCTGTGCGAGATTGCCAAATAGGAGGTCCAACCGCGAACGGCCAGTGGCCAGAGCAGCCGTGGATCTCTGCTCTACTGCGGACTCCGAAGACCGAAATACATGCCGGATCGAGTCGCATCGGTTGGTTGAATGCCTGTGGATGTCGTTTCCTCCATGTTGCACGACTTCATCTTGCAACGGGCCCAGATACAGAACTAGTGACGGTTTTACAACATCTGTCACCCAAAGCCAGAGCCGTGGAATCTTTTGGTCAAGGGTAGCACGTGATATTCTCGATGTCCGCGATACAATTCCACTAGAGGAATGGACGAAAAGGCTTAAAGATACCACAGATCTAACGGCTGATGGAATTGATAGGATGCCTGCATTGAAACCACTAGGTTACCAGTAAGGAGGTTTAGGAAGATAGAGCAGAAACTACAATTTACGCAACAGACAGTGCTATGCAGAACTGTCAGCTGGAAGTGCCCACGGCAGATAGGATGATGCTTGAGAGGTGGCTGCGCAGTTGGGAGCTATAAGCTTTGTTACACCCCGAGTGTCTAATTAGAAAGAGCTATAATTGACCATGGCGACTATAGCCGTTAGGTATAGAACAATACAGCCAAGGGTCTTGTTTTGAATCAACTACATGTAGGCTTTGAATTATCAAAAAGACTCTAAAGGGCTCCTACTGCCACTTCTAAGACTGTCAGAGCAAGATAACTGTTATTGCTCATCTATAATAAGCTTCTGTGGCAATCTTCCCCGAGCTCAGACTACCACGGTCAGCTCTTCGTACTGAAGAGGTATCCCAAGCAACTAGGTTACCGGATTCGGTGCCCCTTTACTCTCGTTTGGACCGAACCCTGTACTTTCATTACGCGAGCCAGCGTCTGCCTCAAAGCTTAAGTAGGACTTACTCGGGTTGAGATCACCCTTTGAGTCATACCCGTAGGATAAGTAGCCTCCGGATGTCTTCTCGTACGAGTTGTTTTCGAGTGTCTGCTGATATCCTCCTCTGTCAGCCTCAGGGGCGATGACCATGTTGTCACTGGCCCGATCAGCATACGCCGTAGCATAAGGAGGTCGCTGCCAAGATATATTGTAAGGCATCGACGGTCGCGAATGAGGTCTGGTGTAGTCACTAGTTCCATTTTCAGCTTCATTAGACGAAAGGAATCTCTTACTGAAAGCTGGACTGTAACACTGCTTTCGCCAAGGTAACACGATAGGGTCCTTTGCGAAGGTTACGCCGCGTGATTCTCTCCAACTAAGCCAATCATAGAGTTTGTTGCGAAGCGTGCTTGTTTCGCAGTCGAGTGTTGTCTTTACGGGCCAGGTACGCATGTCGTTGATCTCTTTAGTATTCAAGCGGTCCCGCGGTGGTCCTGACCGAGCTATATCTCTTGTGACGATATGATATAAGGCCCAGGTGGCCATCTTCAATTCATCATCAATATCCGTATCCTTCGAATTATCGACTGAGTTTGCCTTGCCGAAGTTGGTTAAAAGCAAATCGTCGGTCGCTGGGTCTACCTGCAGATTTTTGGGCTTTATATCACCATGAACTATGCCCATGTCGAAATGTAGGAAGTTAAGCGTATCGATCAGTTGTCCAAGCCACTTGAGTTTAAAAACCGGGGATGTATATACGATGTGTTGCGTAGTGAACCCAATGATCCGAGGCGACTCTGTATCGTGTACCACAATCTCATTTAGGGGGAGGACATTTTGATGAGGGGGTATGGACGTGAGAACTTTGATTTGGTTCAACATGGAGTCTCGGGCATGTTGCGTAAGCCCATAATGGAATAGCACCCGGTCTTCGAGGTTGCCTGTCGGCGCCACCAGGTCTTTTCCTGGCCCTAGTCGATCGACCTCTTGGAGGGCACTGATACAAACAGTTGGGCTGTCCTGGAAGGGTGAAGATTTGAGGCTCGGGAAATAGAGCTCGGATAGCGTGAAAGTCTCTTCGTATTTGTCTTCAGCCTCAATAGGGGGCAGTTCTGATAGATCGACGAATCTTTTTCGATCCATGATAATAGTTCGAGTGTTGGGCGCAATCAGGGGCTTGTATTTCTCCACGGCCTGATACACACGTCTTCGCGTAGCCTCTAACTGGCCCCCAGTGTCGTTGATGTCCAAACCATACTGATCCTTCGGTCCGACAAGAAAATAATCGCGACGTTGGTCGTAGTCCACAACACCGACTCTCGTTAAACCTTGATCGTAGGGGGTGTCCTTATTGAAAAGGAGAGCCCATCTGGCCTCGAGATCATTTAGCTTGGCCGAATCGGCCATAGTGAAGTAGAGGGTTATAGGTGAACGTCGAAAATTAGGATTCGGAATGCAGACAAAGGGGGTTTGCAAGATTTATAACCTGCGAAGTAGAAGAAGAGGCAACAGAGGAAGAATCTATGATGTGAGGAGGTGCAGGCGATGTCAGATTTTGCAATTCCCAGCTGGAAGATTTGGAGGAATTCACGACGGACAGACAGCTTAGGAATCAGTGAGTACAGAGTTAATGTCCGAGCTTGCACTACTATCTTAGCTTCAGAACCTGGAAATTCTGCTTGATACTTGTTCACGTTGCCTTTCTTTGTTCTGCAATGGGACCCGAAAATACTTCAGGAAAGTACGTGGATACCTGAGAGAAGACTTTTGCTTGACTTGCTCAGTAAGTAGATTCTAAACTTGGCCAGCGATACCAGTAGTAAGCATAGCTGCACGAATTACTTGCTCGGTGATGAGTGGTTTCCAAGCACCCTTTCCCAGATCCTCTCGAGAAAACGGGTGGCGCCTTGTCAATATGGCAACGAATCCAATGCTCACTTAAGAACATATATACAAGCTCGATGGATTGATATCTGTGCTTCGCGTTATACTACTACTACGTAGTGTATCTAGAAGTATAATTGATATCTTGGGGGGGTTAGCTCTACACCCCGATGCTACGACATGATCCTCCATGCAAGGAACACTACATACCTAGTAGTAGGTCTTTTCTGACTGTAGTACACAGGTTTCTTGATTATAACATAGGAATGGAATTACCCCTTTACATATCAATGAGAACCGCAATGGCAATCTCCCCAGACATATCAGCGAACCTTCATGTGACTGACTCGCATACATACTGCATCTGGCGTTACATCGTCTTGGGTCACCGATGCAACAGCAGCGTCTTACGTATCTATTAGAAACAATGTTTCACTATATACTCCGTAGAACATACTTTACCGGTATTGGGCTTGAGGCTAGAATACCTACCTACTCCTTTTCGATTCTGTAGGCATCTACTTCTTGTAGTACCCATGAAAGATATTACAAGTATGTTAGCAAGGCGGCAAGTTAGGTATGTCCTGTACATGTAAACTGTAGTCACATAGAGGTAGGTGTCTGCTCCCGACTGCCCCAGCCCGTCCAGGGGAGCATCTGCAGAATAATGTAAGGCATGCATGTCGGGTACCTACCTAATTGGAAGACTGGATAGGAAGAATGATGTACTATGTAAGGTACCGAATTGATCACAAATTACCGGCAACCTAAGCGAGGCGCTAGCATGTCCAATTGCTGGGATGTATGCAGTACGATTCGACTAGCGCTATCCCCCGCCACCAACCACAGCAGCTCAGCGCGCCTGCGTGCCTGACCCGCACCAGCTTTAGCGGTTGCCCCTGTTCACGGCCCGTGTCGGGAGTGGTGTGGTGGGAGGAAAGGCGCGCTTTTGACTGGCTACCCGAGTATGTATGTATGTATGTATGTAGGTATGTACATACATACACATATACCGGTACGCAGTACATACACACTTACATACATAGTACTTATATGTATACCGATAATCTGCTAGACAGGCAACAGGCTACTGTAGATAAGCTTGAAAGACAATGAGTGGTGCTTCGGCGAAAGCCAATTCACATTCACATTCTCCAGCTTTTCCCGCACGTTGTGCCTGTCAGCCCGTGCTTTCTTCTCGACCCCGACAACCCAGACAACCCAGACAACCCAGTTCGTCCTCGTGCAATAATAATCCGATAATATCATTTTTTTTCTATCTGGAAATATCCAATTCCACCCCCTCCTCAGCCCCTTTGCAGGCTGGACTTGAATGTCCTCGTAGCCCGTCATTGCTCACGGTTACCTGCTTCGAAACCCGGCGTCTTCAACTGTCTTGGTCTCAACTGCGTCAACGCTGAGTCAAGATGGAGGAGAAACGCGCGGGCGGCGCCGCTGGAATCAGAACCAGCACCATTCCAAGGCCCACGTCGCGTCTCCCTCTACCGCGATCTAACCTGTCTCCCACCGCTGCTCCCACCGCTGCTCCCACCGCTGCTCCCACCACCGCTCCGTCGGATTCACTGCAACCATCGCGAGGTCGTTCCACCCAGCCTGCGACCGCGACTAATGTTCGGAATCCTCGTCTGCATGCGACGCCCTCGAGAGAGCAGCTCACCACTGCCTCAGCCTCAGCCTCAGCCTCAGCCTCAGCCTCTGCCTCTGCGTCTTCTACCCTTCGCAAGACACCCCAGAGAGCCGGTGCACCTCCCGTGAGCTCCCAAACCCATTCCCGAGACCTGAGCAGTGCAAATCGGAGCAAATCGCGTGAGCCCCGGCAGAGTGTCATACAGAGTCGCAAGGGGTCTATCGATGGGTCATTGAAGACACCCTCGGCACCTAGGAGGAAGCCGTCTGGTCAATTACCCAAAGTATCCCAGCCAGTGTCAATTCAGGAAGACCGCGCGTCAGATGAGAATGACGAGGGTGCCGTTTCGCTTCCCCCGCTAATAAGTTCGGCTGAGGAAGGCCTCACATTTGAAGCCCTTCTGTTTCAGCAGCAGAAGCCTCGGCCATCTCTCACCGAGAGAACAATTGAGACACTGTCACAATTACCCTCTTCACCGGCATTCAAGGGGCGTCGTGGCAGCTTTTTCGACAGCGATGGGCTGAGAAGGCCACCCTCGAAAGGCAGCGGAGTGGGATCAAGACCAAGCTCCAGACCAGGTTCTAGCTACCAATCAGATGGCTCAACTACACGCACCGCGAGATCATTGAGTCGACCTGGTTCAAGAGGTAGGCCCGGTTCGAGCTCTGGGCCGGCGGCAGACAACCTCTTCCATAATTTCCGAGCATCGACTACCACCTACAAACCGCCGCTGGCAACAGTTCGAGGAACACCGACAAAGCGCACGCCCGCTGTGAACACGAACACCTTGAAGACTCCCACGAAGAAGCCCACGCCAAATTTGAGACCGCGGTCTACCTTGAGCAAAGTTCCTTCTCGACCTTCTCTGTCGGCTTCGTTGGGTCCTCGTTCACCTAGTCCTGAGAAGTATTCCGACTTCTCCGTCTCCAAGTATGGATCCAAGACAGTGACGTCACGGCCCCTGAAGCCAAGAGCTTCACTGAACAGCCTATACAAGAAGCCTTCTATGTCGTCTCTAAGCAAGCCCCCGGCCTCCTCAGACTTGCCTCTGAGTTCCCCCCGCAAAGCATCGCTTGCCTCCGCCAAGTCATCTAGTACATCTGGCGAAGGCCGCAACTTGTCGAGCACCTCTCCCACCTCCACCGCGCCCACGGTAGACTCTGTGGAAGAAGCACCCGTGTCCACGGCTCGGAAGTCATCGGCAGCGTTGCGGGATCAAATTGCAAAGGCGAAAGCTGCCAAGCGTGCCGTATCCCGACAAGTACAGGGGTCCAAAATGCCCAACGAGGAAGAGACGCCGGTTGTTCCCACGGACACCACTTTTGATTTTGGGTTGTCTGATGACCCGTTCGGTCAAGCCAAGTTCGAGGACGCGAATCGTAAGGTTTTGCAGTCGCGTATCGACGGCGCACGAACTTCTGGAAGACTCAACATTGCCGCTATGGGCTTGCGGCAGATACCGTCAGAAGTTCTCAAGATGTACGATCTCGAGTCTGTAAACCGGCCTGGTGCCGCGTGGGCGGAGAGTGTGGATTTGACAAGACTGGTGGCCGCGGACAATGAGTTGGAGGTTATTGATGATGCCATCTTCCCAGATATCGACCCTAGCGACCCTGCGGATGAAGATGACGGCCAAGGTCACATCTTCGGCGGCCTAGAGTCCCTCGACTTACATGGCAACATGCTGATATCTCTACCCATGGGGCTGAGGCGGCTTCAACTGCTCACCTCATTAAACCTGGTAAGTTGTTCACTTGCACTTCCCTCACGATAGTCAATATTCAAGTGGCTGGCTCATAGGAGGGAGAGAAAACCCTTTGCTAACTAGCCGACGTTCTTATAGGCATCGAACAAACTTACAAACAATTGTCTCGAGGTAATTTCACAACTAAGTACCATTCGAGACCTGAAGCTTGGAAACAATCTTCTCTACGGTCGCATGGAGGAGGAGTACTTCACAAACCTCCAAAATCTAGAAATCCTGGATCTACATGGGAATAACATATCGTCACTCCCCGATGGAATCGATAAGATGGCACGGCTTCGCATCCTCAACTTGAATGAGAACGCGATCGAGTCTCTGCCCTTCGAAAGTCTTTCAAAGCTTCCGCTTACCGAATTGGTCGCCCGCAAGAACAAGCTGAGTGGCACGCTGATCGGCCCTGGCGTGGAGGGTCTTCCCCAGCTGCAAATCCTCGATGTTTCGGCAAACCAACTCCGAATGATATCGGATGCCGCTCAAACCTTGGCCATGCCTTCAATCCATCAATTTACAGTATCGATCAATCGGATCCAGTGTTTGCCTGATATGACCTCGTGGACAAGTCTTCTCACGATTAATGCGGATGAAAACAGCATTACTGCATTCCCGGAGGGCTTCACCAGTCTGGAGAAATTGCGCCATGTTGATTTCACGAGCAATGACATTCGCGTCATACCTCCAGAAGTGGCTCGAATGGACAGCCTTGCGATGCTACGGATCACTGGCAATCCGTTAAGGGATAAGAAGTTCACTTCGCTGACTACGGAAAAGCTGAAGGATGTTTTAGTAACCAGGTTAGAGCCGCTCCCTGACAGTGAAATCGGTGGTATCGAGCAGTTCGGGAACGGGTTTAATGCCGTCGGTCCAATCTATTCTGCTGCTGCTCGGAAGAAGGGTGATGGCACATTGGCTGCCGAGGACGAAGGTGCCTCCGGTGCCTCCGGTACCTCGGACGCTGATGACTTTGCTACGCCACCAACTTCAGCACCCCAATCTCCGGCTCGCTCACGTTCGCATACATTAATTGCGCAAACATGGCCTATTAAGCCCGGAGGTGTCCTCGACCGATCCAATACAGGATCGTCTTCACTACATCCCGTCGTCTGCTCGAAGATTGCAGTGACTGACACTGTGCGCGAAGTGAGACTACAACACAACACCTTCACGCAATTTCCCAACTCGCTGTCATTCTTTGCCGACACCATTACATCCCTCTCGTTGGCGCACAACCAACTCACCGGCGAAAGCTGGCTTACGGAGCCCATCGATCTCACCGCTCTTCAGGAGCTCTCTCTGGCTTCGAATTTTATCACCACTCTCGCACCACTGACGGCGAACCTCTGTGCACCGAACTTACAGAAAGCAGATTTCTCGTGCAATAGAATTGTCCGGCTCCCCGCCCTGCGCGAATTTTTTCCCAGCCTGACGGTGCTCCTCATGTCGAGCAACCGCCTCGAGGAGCTCGATCCCGACAGCATCAGGGGCATGAGAATCGTCGATGCCAGCAACAACGAGATCGCCCACCTGAATCCGCGCATCGGACTGCTCGGCGGCACTGGACTACTGGAGAAGCTTGAGGTCACCGGCAATCGTTTCAGGGTGCCTAGGTGGAACGTCCTGGAGCGCGGAACCGAAGCTACTCTCCGCTGGCTTAGGGGCCGCGTCCCCGTGGCCGAGATGGCCGAGTGGAGAGCGAAGGCCGGCGAGGCCGAGGAAGATACCTTGAACGATATCGACTAATTGCAATCCCTTCCTACTTTAATGCTGATTCAACAGAGTGCTGCTGGGCGCACATAAGCAGCCAGCAGCAGCAACTTCCAATTAGCCCAGATATGCTGGGCATCAACTGTGTAATGTATTAAATCACGGAGCCACAAAGACACCTGTACGTACGTGTGTCTGTGGCCCCCGTACTCGTACGAGACCATGCGGAGTTGGTCACGTGCGTATTCAGTGTAATGAGTTCGATAACTTTTGCCCAGGGGTCTACTTCGTCGTTGAATTTTCTTGTCAAAGCATGTAATGGTGTATAGGGGGTTGGGGGGAAAGGTGGTTTCCAGGAACACAGGGGGTCATGAAAGATAGCACATCGCACCCAGAAGCAAAGGGGCAGTGTGTGTTTTTTTACGTACACTCGTACCGGTAATGTATGAGTTGCAGTCAATACATAATATATCCATATGAACTGGTAATATATAAAACGAGAGGACCTTGATGCGTGAGTCTATGTGGATGATGCATAAGCAAGCTCTTGGGAGGGAGGAGGGCTGATCTGGAAGCTGGTATTGGGGAGCTGACGCGGTTATTGAATCTGTTGTTTGGTATGTCAAGTGTAGAAACGCAGAAGTGAAACTGCCTTGTTATGTCTATATAACAGGGCCCTCTATCCGACCACATTTCCACCTCTAGCAGGGCTCCTCTTCCAGTCAGGAAGATTGCCGTTGATTGCCTTCTAGAAGAGCCTCATTTGGAAAAAGGCCCTGTAGCGATAATTTTTCATCCTGCTTCGCGTGTCCGGTGTTAGAGCCATGCGTTCTCCTGCATGCCTGGTCCCTCTCCGGTCTCTGCTAGGTCATCGATTCGCAGAGTTTGATACGATAGTCCTTATAATCTCCTGCAGGCTTATTAGGACCACCTCGAAAGCCCGGGACCATTCTTTGGGCTAGTGGGAGCATAGTATCAACGGCTCATTGAACACCAAGCGTAGAAGTAAGCTTTTTTCACGACATTGCCGTCCGCGTTCGTCCAAGCCGCAATGGGATCTTCGTATATACTAATTGCGACCTGGCCATTCGAGTTTGTGGAGGAGACCAATAAGCTCAGCTGAGTACCTTGTCCTCATTTACAAAATATCGATGGATTTTGTCTATGACCATAATGTCTTGTCGGTCTTGCCAATCTACATATTTTCGGGCGCTGGCAGGTATATGTGTTTGGCACAATATTTGAAGTATCCGTCTCATCCGGTGTCTAATGTAGATATAGAAAAACGTTGTATTAGTTTATGAAGCATAATTTACCCGGTAGCCGAAGTGTAAACCGTGCCTATTCCACTTCTACAGGTTAGTCTCCGTAGATTAGTGAGAGACGACAGATATCTCAAGGAAAAGAGGTTATTTGTATTTGACGGTACTTTACGCACTACCTCCTACTGAGCAGTTCCTTTGGGTGAATGAAGTGAGTTGCAAGCAAGATAGCTAATGAATACATCGTATTTGCTATATCTCAATCTCATGTGCTTGCGCCAAAAGGAGGTTTGCGCGATAGCTTCGGCAGCCCCCCTACTATTAAAGCAGCAATACTACCTGGGTGAGTACAGCGCAACGATAATATTTGCTAACAAACACAGAGAGTTCCCCCATCTCGCCTTTTGAAGAGCCCTTTAATTCTTGGTATGTTGAATTCAAAATGCTATAATAACCTCATAAGTTCAGTGTCACATAGCGCTGGTAGGGTAGTAGAGAGGTCGTTAAGAAGTGACAGGTTAGCTAAGCGTAGCTGAAAGTGCCTCTCTTTGAAAATATTCGCAACCGTAAAGCAATTTAAAAGTTCATCAGGCTCACAGCAACTTGAATAGCTCTGTGTATATATATGAAAGATCCACATACGTTTCGTGAGACTAATTGACTTAGGATATCAAGAAGGACTACGCAGTAAGTAAGAGGTGTGAATGAGGGCTTCAGATGGTTGGCGGGTGCTTGCCCACGCTGATACGCTGATACGCTGATAGGTATCTGGAATTAGGTGAGCATGGACCACCCCGTACTTTCTGAAAGTACATATTGCGGCCGTTTCTGGCGTTAGCGCAGTTCAGCCTCCAGATTTCAGTGGCAGAAAGTGGGAAGTGGGTGGGGCCCAGTGGGCACGGGCAGCGGAGCGGCAGGAGCGGTCGCTGGGTGGACGGACTTGCCCAGCAACCAATTGATCACGTCCGAGTTTTCATCGCTCCTGCACGTCCAGCATGTCCAGCATGTCCAGCACTCTCTATCCCTCTTAGGTATCCATCAATCATCAGCTGCAATCAATCAATCAAGTACCTAGGTACTTGCTTTCCCCAGCAATACTTACGTCCATACTTACGTACCAGCCCTCTACGGAATACGGAGCACCAACCCGCTGCAAACCCTCTACAAGCTCTCCACCTCTCTCTGTCTCTCTCTACTGACAAACCACCGTTCTGCCATTCTGCCGTTTCGGCATTCCTCACCTTCACATCATTTTCAGGCACGGGAATCTCATGTGACACCCACACACTCAACAATTGACCGTCCGCGAACTCCTTTTTTCATAAACCGTATTAAATAAAGGAGCTTTTGCGTTGCCTTGGGGGGTTATTTATTAAGGGGTCCTGTCTTATTCTGTACAGGCCGCTTGACGTGTCGAGTCTTGAATCGTCGTCTCCTCGTCCACCGCCAGCCACGTCTGCAATCCACGTCTGCTGCAATCCTCCTCGCCTGCATTCTACCATGTCCGCCGATACAGAAATGAACTCCCCTCCACCGAATGGAGTCGTCGGCGGCGGCAGTAGTCACAGTCAACACAGTCAACACCATGATCAAGACCAAGATCGTGTTCCTTTGACTCCGCCTGCTGCTACTGCTACTACTGCTACTACTACTATCACTGCCCCTGCGGATTCCCGCCTGTCTTTATCACAACAATCCATACCATCTACTGAAGGTCCGGCCTCGCCAGTCGATCCCTCTAGCTCCTTCAAGACCGAACTCAACGACGACAACACCTCGTCGTCCCAGGTTATTCCCTCGTCTCTGACCCCGCCTCCCTCCTCCCAGCTTCCCCAGCCCAACGGTGCGTCTTCCGGCATGCCTCTAGGTTACATCAGCTCCCAGAGGGCTCCCATCTTCTCCCCGCCTGCCACTGCCCTCCAGCCCGCTGGACGCTCCGCCCGAAGCCCTTCGGAATACCTCCCGCCTACCTCTGACTACATCGCAGACGCTCCTGTCGACGAGCTCCGTGTCATGTTCCAGTCCTGCCTTGCTGAAAATGCCAGGCTGAAGATGGAGACGGCTCACCACAAGCTGCAGTATAACCTGCTGAGCATGCAAGCCGACGAAGATGCAAAAAGGGCCGCCGTCGAACACGATATGACCCGGCGAGAGGTCGACGTCTTGCGTATGACCGAGAATTCTCGCCAGGCCCGACGGGAGCTCAATGCCGCCACTGATTCCACCCACCTCAAGTACCGGGAGCTTCAACGCCAGTATGACGCACTCGCCCAGGAGAGCGAGGATCTGCAGAAGCGCCTCAAGGCTGCCGTCAAGTACATCGAACAGCAAAGCGAGGAGCGTGCCGGCCTGATGGACGAGCGTGATATGCTTCTCAACCGAATCCGTGAGAATCGGGAACATTTCCACATGCTTTGTAGCCCCGGTGGGGCGTTTCATGGCGCTCTGACCCCCAAGACGCCAGCAACCGCTACCACCCCTCAGCAGTATCGAGCCACTCCGCGGCAGACACCCAAAGCTGCCCATCGGGATGTGCGTCACGACAATGATAGCAACCAGGCTGGCTTTGCCGCCCTGCTCCAGGCTCTGAGCCACGACAACAACAGTGCTCCCTCGACCCCGATAACCGCCAGCCGCACCCAACCACGTATACCGCCAAGGCACACCCGCGGCGTTCAGTCGCTGTCCTCCCTTCCGTCTACGCCGACGGCACGCCCCCGCGGTGATTATGCCGCTCTGCTGCCCTCCGTCGACCTCGTGCCTCACACGGAACCCCCGAACCGTCTGAGCATCGGCCGGCACATCTTGGAGACACCGGTTCAGAGGAGGGGACGCAAAAGCAGAGAGAGCACCATCTCTGCTGATGACAACGAGGAGCTCGCCCGCGAAGCCCTGGAGCACGTTGCTGCGGCGGCCCAGTCGTACATGTCGCAGGGCCCGCGAACATCGCAGCGACGAGACGAGGACGAGGAGGAGGTGCTGGAGAGCCAAGCCAGCCAGGCCGCCTCGGAGATGTTACGCCGCGATCCGCGCGAGAGTTTCGAGGTGGCAAGCTCGGTTGGGTCTCGCGACGGTACGCCGGCGCCGGCTGAGAAAACCGCTAAACTGCAGTCGAAGTTGTTCGCTGGTTTGAACAAGGCTGGTGTGGTATCGGAG
The DNA here is from genome assembly GCA_022497155.1 of Whalleya microplaca. Lineage (NCBI taxonomy): Eukaryota > Fungi > Ascomycota > Sordariomycetes > Xylariales > Xylariaceae > Whalleya > Whalleya microplaca. The sequence continues at coordinate 70,806 of MU385772.1, forward strand.
AAGCGTAAGTTGAGCGGAGGCGCCGATGCGATTGAGAGCCGGCGAGATGCTCTTACGAGTCCGACTAAGAAGATGAGATACGGAGGTAGCGTTGAAGCCAATAGCCGGGTTGGACTGGGTATTCGGTATGGCCAAGAGGCATAAGGCCTACGGCAGGATATCCCAAGGGTGGGCCTGGGCCTGGGGACATGGGCCTTGGGACATGATCGAACCTTGAACGGCTAGGCTATGGCAGCGTGCTGTTTGCATCTTGGATTTTTGAGACACTTCGAGCTATGAACGGTAGATGATACCTGTATTATACCTCCCTTATCACTAGCATTGGCGTTCAGCCATGGTCACATTATAGTCGGCATTATTCTTCCAAATTCAGATGGAAGCATCTACGGATCTACAAAAGGCAAATTGACACGCCTGTTGATAACAATAAATAAACACTGGGTTGTTTAGTATGAGCTGGAAGGTTACAAAGGCCTCTTTGGCCCTTCTTCCCTTGTCCAATTATTTGCACGTAGATATAACACGAAAATGCAAGCTCTGAGTTTTGACGTTGTAACTTGCCTGACCGCAACACCAAGCCAAGCCAAGGCCGACCCCGACTACATGTACCGATTCCAATTGCCTGGGGGAGATTAATTGGACCGGGTCGGGCCGGGCTTCATTGACATCCCCACATGAGAAACGAGCCGGGGAATATCAACCGACCCCAGCTCTGTTCAACATCCTTTCCTTCCCTCCGACAATGGCCTCTTAAATATAATCCATGCCATTTTCAGCAGTTTTGTCTTCTTCAAGACTGGGCCAAGCTCGACGTTGTACATAGTGTGTTGTTAGGTATATCATGTCATATATGTAAATCATCCATCCAGCTGCTTTTATAAGCCTTCATCCCGTGTGCCTCTCTCTTTCTCTCTCTCTACCCCTCCCCATCTGCTGCAAGCGAAACCGACACAATGGCGCTCGCCAAGGGCCTCTCCTCGATCCTCGCCAAGGTGCCCACGGACACCGTCATCTTATCATCCCTACGCACGCCGATCTGCCGCGCGTACCGCGGGCAGCTGAAGGACGCGTACCCGGAGGAGCTGCTGGCGGCGGTGCTGCGCGCGACGCTAGCCGCGCACCCGAACCTGCCGCCCGCGGCGATCGAGGACGTCGGCGTCGGCGTCGTGCTCTCGGAGCTCGGCGGCTCCAAGGCCGCGCGCATGGCGTTGAACCACGCCGGCTTCGCGCCCGCCGCCACGGCCCTGTACACCGTCAACCGCGCGTGCGCCAGCAGCCTGCAGAGCATCGCCTCCGTCGCCGCGCAGATCCGGTCCGGCATGGTCGCCGGCGCCGCCATCGCCGCCGGCATGGAGAGCATGACGCGCAACTACGGCTCGCGCGCCATCCCCGTCGACCTGTGGCCCGAGCTGCGCGAGAGCCCCGTCAAGGATGCCCGCGACTGCATCATGCCCATGGGCATCACGAGCGAGAACGTCGCGCAGCGCTACGGCGTCGACCGCGCCGCCCAGGACGCGTTCGCGGTCGAATCCCATCTGCGCGCCGCGCGCGCGCAGGCCGCGGGCCACTTCGACGCCGAGATCGTGCCCGTGACCACGCGGTTCCAGGAGGTGGACAAGGCGGGGCAGAAGGTGGGCGAGGAGAGGCAGATCACCGTCACGCGCGACGACGGGATTCGGGCTAATGCTACCCTGGAGGGTCTGGCGAAGCTGAAGCCCGCGTTCAGTCCCGACGGCGCCAGCACGGCGGGCAACTCGAGCCAGGTCAGCGACGGCGCGGCGGCGGTGCTTCTGATGCGGCGCTCCGCCGCCTCCGAGCTTGGGCTGGGGTCCAGCATAATCGGGAAGTTCGTGGGCGCGACGACGGTCGGGTGCGCGCCGGACGAGATGGGCGTGGGGCCCGCGCTGGCGATCCCGAAGCTTTTGGGCCTGCTGGGGCTGAAGAACGAGGACGTCGATCGTTGGGAGATCAACGAGGCGTTCGCGAGCCAGGCCGTCTACTGCGTGCGCGAGCTGGGGCTCGAGGGCGCGTGGGAGAGGGGCAAGGTGAACCCCGATGGCGGCGCCATTGCCCTGGGACACCCGTTGGGGGCTACGGGCGGCAGGATGACGAGTACGTTGTTACATGGTCTGGGACGCAGTGGTGGCGAGGTTGGCGTTGTAAGTATGTGTATTGGCACTGGTATGGGTATGGCGGGCTTGTTTGTTAAGGAGTAGATGGGTGGGCGGACAGATATCTAGGTACCAAGGGTCGAACGAGGTTGCCTTTGTCGGTATTGGTATGGTACATATCTCCTTGGTCATGGGAGTGAAGTAAAAATGTGCTTATTGCTAGCTAGCTAGCTACCTGGGAGTTCTTTGTCTCCTGAATTTTCAGTATGAACTTGAAGAAAGGGGGTGCTTACAAAGGGTATGAGGATGAACTAGTGTATATACAATGTCACTTGACAAAGAGGGAAGAGAATCCGCTTGCAGATTTGCTTTTCGTATAATTCTTCTCAGGCATACTTTTGACTACGATCCGCACAAGAACTTCTAGCTATGCAGTCCGGCAGAAGGCAGCGGCAAAGACGATATCGCGGTATGATCTAGTGCGGAAACCCCCTGGAAGACACTACCTCAAATGTGAGCAATACTCTGTTCGAATACGACGAAGAGACGTCCTCGATCGAAGCTCGTCTATCTCTCTACATATATCTATTTGGAAACCGCCTTCATCAAAGCAGACAGACCGACTGACAAAGGAAAAAATGCTCCTCTTCGTCGTTGCCGCCTGCGTAATCTGGAACATCGTCCTCGCTTTCTATGTGATCCGCGACTACCGCCTGCTCCTCCGGGTCCTTCGCTGGAGCACCTCTATCTACCTGATCGGCTTCGGCATCTTCATCGCCGAGGTCCTGCGCGAGGGTCTCCTGGTCAACGGCCGGGACACCCTACATTGGGACGTGCGGCTAGGCTGGACCGCCTGGTTCCTCCTCGTCGCGGTCTCCTTCGCCGACTGGCGCGTCCTCATTCCCGCCACACTGATCCCCATCTGGTTCCTCAGCTACCCCGAGGTGAGGACGTTGCTGAACTACGGGCTGGTACGGCTCAGGTGGATGCAGATGGTGCACAGCCCCATCGCCTGGGCAGTCCTGAGTCCGAAGACGATCGAGTTCGTGTGGAGGTCAAAGACATGGGTGGATCAGGCCGCGATACATGTCCTGGAGCCGGCTGCTAGACCTGTTAGGAGGATCTTGGAGGCGTTGGTTGGGTGGTTACCCTGGGCTGGCCCTGGCATGGAGAAGTTGAGGCCGGTCACTAGATGGGACTCAGGGACATTCGGAACGACGTGGAGGCCTTGGTGATTGTGTACAGGGGCATAATGTAGATCGCGGAGGCGAAGGAGGAACCTGTAAAGAATGGTGTATGGAGTCACATATCTTCAATGCCTTGTTCTAGTGGAGGGTGGATCGAAGTGGCTCCATATCTACAACCCGAAAAAATTGAAATAGTTGCAAGTATGACTATATTGAGCAAAGACAGAGCAGTGATGTTTTTAGTTTAGACCATGCTCAATCAGCACATCCTCAGCCCTGTGAAAAGACTGCTTTAGCAAGCCTACAGTTTGTCTGGATACCTAGTTCGAAGGTGAGCTTGCGCACTCACACTGTTCGTATACAAAGTACATTATATTTTGTTTATGAACAATCACAAACACGGTCTATGTAACTAGTCGCAACACGCGTTTAGACCATTGGGTATCTTCCACATAAAAGAGACACACCGTGCCTCGCTTTGTGGAATTTTTGGATCGTCAATTCATTGATACCAAGTCCCAGCTGAAAGAATCATACAAGACATTGTATCAACCACAAAGAAGATCTAACATATTCCCTTGTACATTCATCAAAAATGTTGTCAGAGAATCTTGCAAGATTAGTCGACCCTCTCCCTCGCCTACCCTTCCCTGAGGAGCCCCAGCCGCGCACAGGTATTATATACGAGCTCGCTGTCGACACCTACAAGTGGCTGCAGCTCCTCGAGCTTCCGGCACCTCGCCTCTTACTCCTCGAAACCCTTATTAAATTTCTGTGCAACACAACATTCGTAACCATAGGGACGTACGCGTTGGTCACGCTCTCGAGATTCCTCAACCGCTGGCAGGAAAACGGCGCCCGGGCCGCCAGCACGGCGTTGCTCCAGGACCTCGCGTTTCCGGTTACTGATTATAGTTTAGTAACCTGGGTTTTTGCGCTGACCTCGCTATGGGTGTCGTACCTCGTGATTGCAGGCGTTGTGCTGGCGAACTACCACAACTTGATGGCCTACTGCCTGGTCTGGGCCCTTTGGTGCTATGCTGGGTATCCATTCTCTCGAACCCACGGATCAAAGCTGGTCTGGATCTGGAGCATCTCACTGGTCGTTGCGGTCCTGGTATTCAGGGGGTGGATCGATGAGCTCATCGTTAGAGCCCATGTCGCGCTCTTGTCCAAGGGACTCGACAGCCCCGCATGGCTACTTGCCATGGCAAGGGACGTCGCAGAGGAATTCATTGGTGGTAGTGAAAAGTTTATGCATCGGAAGATATCTGGGGAACAGGCGTCCAAGAGTTTTATCAATTGGGATTAAATGGGAGTTGCTCTCAGGGACGGTACACAGAACAAGGCTCCTAGTCTTTCATTAACCATCATCCTTACAGAAGGGTGGATTTGATGGATTTGATGGAATTTGACATATACTGAACTTTTATACATATTAATATAAAGAATGATGAAATTTATACCATAGTTTTCCCCTATCTAGCGCTGAATTTGTTCGACTGTCGACTTGCATAATAGCACCTGATACCAGGATTAAGCCTTTATCTTAGCCTTTGTTCTCTTGTATATAGAAAGGACTCTTCGAGGAACAACCTTGTGGCTAAAGTTTTCGTGCAACAACTACGCTGTTCTGCTACCTCTTAGCTAATATCCACCTCCGAAGTAGACCATCTATCTCACACGAGGTATACGAAGTGGAAAATTGTAATCAAGCCCCATAAGAAGATCATATCTGATAACTGCTTGTGAATCTAAATCAATTTTGCCCTCAGAGTTGAGTGCATCTAATATTGTACTCAAGTGAGGGGTCAGGTCTCGTTAGTATAGTATATTAGAAATCAACTGCATGCTTACCTCTCTATATATTTCTGATCTTTGAGAGTTTTAGCTAGATGATCGTACGAATGGCTGAAAGTTCAGTATGTAAATGCCACGTTAGATATCATAAGGTTATAGGAAGTCTACGGTAGACTCGGAGTAATGGGACGACCAGCCAGGTCATGCCTCCCATTGACTATCTCATATTCTATATGGAAAATCTACGCAGAACAATAGGGCAAGTGAGTAATTGGTGGAAAGCTTCGCAAGATAGCACTCAGTGAAGTTTTAGGTAAATGGAAAACCAATACAAGCCAACGCTCCTTCGAGCTGACTAGTTGAAGACATCGCAATATCAAGTCCCAGGCGAGAAGAACCAAGCAAGAATTGTGTCGACCAATGCGAGAAGGTGAACGAGATCAATGTCTCGCAGAATGGGCTGTCAGGAAAGTTTAGTTGTCCTCGACATCCATATCAGTATCGATATCACCATCGATTTGAGCATTGGTGTCATCATCACCCTCAATGTCCATAACATCTTCATCCTCGTCCAACTCGACTTTGGTGTAGGAGTATTCGGTTGGGAACTCAACATTCTCGTTACTATCCTTCAGGGCGTGCATAGCTTCGGGAACCTTCCACTCGAGGTCCCATTCGAGTAGGACCTGACGGACATATTGTTGTAGTTCTAGCTTCTCTACAACAGCATCTTCGAGCTTAACATCAGGCACGAGGATGTTGTTTAGAAGCATGGCGATATTCTGTTCAACTATTTGTATAGTGCGAGTTGAGATGCCCATTAAGGTTTCTGGAAGCTTGTCGAAGTTTAAATTTAGCTGTACGCGCATCTCTTGAAAAGCAGCATTAAACATCTTGGTGCTGCTAGTCTCAGCAAATTCTCCAAGTAATTTTTGGCGCCTCGCAAAAGAGCCGCGCCCTATTTAGCATGTTAGTAACGACCAGCTGCCATGGATCGTCTAGACTGTTCTCGGTTACCTTTTTCTTTTTTAGCCTTATTGAAGGTGTGCTTCCACTTCTTCTGGACCGACTTTTTCAAACCAGGGTGCACTTCTGATGCATCCTTAGATATGTTTCTGAGGGCCTCGCGCATCTGGTCTTTGACTTGCTCTTTAATAACGTCGAGCTTAGGCATCACCCCCCGGAGAGACGGAAGAAGATCTGGTAAAGTCTTACTGACACTGATTTCGAGTTGTTTAAGGAAAACTTTCCAGATAATGTCAATCTCCTTGCAAGAAGGCCCAGCAAGTGCAGGAATATCGTGGTTAAGAGATCTATTCCAGTCCGTAACAATAGTTCTCCGGAGAACATCAGAGCTGAGACAAGTTAGCATTCAAAAAGTAATAGGTGCAGTATATGTGACCTTACATATTTGCCATCCAACTGTATTTAATTTCCTTGTCACCTATTTTTCTTACGAACTTGTCTCCCATTCTGGTGATGTTAGCTTGGTATGTAAGCCAATGGATCTTTTCGTCTGAAGCCTCGTTTTCGGAATTCTTATATGACCAGCCGTTAACGACCTTTATGCATTCGTTTCTACAGCCATTCAATGATACTCTTCTATCCTTAAGAGGATTCTTCTTTTGTGCATCTTTGCTTAACGAATCCCAGTGCTTGTCGAGTCTCTGTGTTATGGTTAGCATGGAAGCGGCTAAAACTACCCGAACCATTACCTCTTTCATAGTATAATAGACACTCGGAAACACTTTATCTTCTACCCATTTTCTGTTGACCTGAAGTCGGCTCTGATTCCATTCTTCACTGGACCACTAAAGCATCGAGAGTCAGTATTTCTCGCTTAGACAGTACGGAGGACTATCGGGCATTTATGCTTCTGAAAGAGGATGGCAAGGGTAATTAGTGAAGATGTTACTCACAGTCTGAATCACGTTGAAGAGGTTGTGGAGATCGTGTAGAAGGGCGTTCGCCTGGATCTCTCGCTCTGGGATGGTTACGTTCCTTATCCAGCTTGCGAGATGTGGGATTCCCGAAAATTGCGTCTCTGGAAATCCAAGCAGCCGTTCCTCATCATTGACACATTGCCAATATGCCTTAGCGCTGATTGGACACGCTGATACTTTACCGTCATATGCGCCTCTTAGTATGTCATGGGCATCGACAGCCATCACTGACTGACGCGTCTGGAAGTCATGCTGAATACGTTTCTCGAGAAATCTGTTTCTCTCTTGGATGCAGATGAATGTTATCTTGTCGTTTAAACGTTTTAAATCCTCCCTTAAAACTTTGGTTTCTTGCTTGAGTCCCTCAACAGTGGCTTGATGAACCTCTCTGTTTGATGTGGCACGATCACGCTTTGACCTTGCCCTCTTCAGTTTCCCCTGCGTAACACCTGTACATATAATTTAATAAGCTTAAGTATAGATTGGGGTTATCTCAGATTCCTTACCGTTAGCAACTTTGTTGAGTTTCTTTACTTCATCCCTTGCAGTTTTGATGACTTTGCAGAGCTGAGATATCTTATGGCGAATTGCCTTTTGCTCGTCTTGTTTTTCCTTTAGCTTGGATTTCAATTGTGTCTCTTCCTGAAGAAGTTTTTGTAACTCTGTATTGGACTTGGCGTCTTGAGTCCTCAAAGCAGACTTTCGGTCGATTTGATCGATTTGTGACAGCACAATGCAATAGCTGCGCCTATGAAATTTGCCATCCATCATCATCCATAACTCTTGATGATCTGACATAAGTTTCACCGACGTGGAATCGTCTGCGGCACGGCGAGCTGGGCTCACAATGAGGGTGGCAACAAGCTTTGGGAAAAAATCCTCCGCTACCGCGGCTCGACTTTCAACTGCGTCGGCAAGTCCAGGCAAGTCGACAAGAACAATGCCATTGCGAAGAATATCTGCTTTCACGAATACCTGTACTTGGTCAATGAGGGGCCAGGCCGCGAATTCCGATCCTGATTTAGTGTGTTGCGCAACTGTTGAATCCATGTATGGTTTCATAAGCTCTGAAAACTCATCGGCATTGCCACGGTGAAGTTTCTTCGTTGACCCTAGTAGCTTGCCGATGTCTTGCCTCGAGGCAAGAAGACTCTCAGTCGTCATATTCTCCACTTCGCGTTCTTCAAATCCGAAGACTATTTTGACCATCTCCAGCGTAGGCTTTAAAGCGCCGTTGGCAGTTCGCAGGGCTGCAAAGTCCTCTGCGGATTTAGAGGCAGAGTCTCGAAGTTCATTCCTTCCCTTCAAGTCCTCGAAAAACTTATCTAGTTGCTTAATCAGGTTCGCCCTTGTGCGGAAGGTAACAATCGCGCGGAACTTGAAAGCAGGTTTATCATCATCGTTATATGCTACCTTGCAGGGTACAGCGGTAACAGCCTCTTGGTTACTTGTAGGTAAAAGCTCTCGAAACCCAATAAGTGCATTTAGGGCGTAAGTTTTACCACTACCAGTCGGCCCTGCAACACCGACTAGAACTTCGAACTTATCGCGACGCTTGATAAGGTTTCCTATGACGATATTAGTTGTTACCCAGCTATTGTACGACAGGATACTGACTGCAGTTCTCGATCCAGTTTTGGAGGTTTTCTCGGCCTAAAATGGATGATCCGCCTCTTTCGTCCAAGTGCGAGACGTTCGCAAACGAGGACTGGAGTCTAGTAATAAGCTTCTCACATTGCTCAAGGCCGACTCGAAGTGCCTCCTCCTTGATCTGGATACGCTTCTGATCTTTAACACTGTCGCATGTGTTCCATGTGAACGCATCAGAGTCCCGAGCTGGCGCTAGTGCCTCGGGTGCTGCTGAAGGGTGACCAGACATCTTGACCTATCACGAGTTGTTAATTTTCTTTGGACTACTTTCTCGAGAGAGAAGCCAATGAAGCCGGTACGGTTTACCTAGGAGCTGTGTGGGGCCGTTTTAGAGCATGAGATAGAGAAGGCGTGTAGGAATAATAGTAAAGTTACGGGTAGTGGTAGTGGTGAATGAAAAGAGGAAGGACCGCATCTAGATATAAGAGGTATCAAGGCTTCCTTGAGTCAGGTGAGGAAAGCACGTTCATAGAGACTGAAGATATAAATAGGAATTCCTACCAAAGCTATTGAGACTGTTGTGACTTCTGATATCTCAATCTAAACATCGGAATCTGGCCGGGGATGAGGGAAGGAGATGACATATAAGGCTGTGAGAGATGGATTGGAATATCTGAGTGGTGGCGAACGAATACGCGGGTCCATGTATAAATATTAGATCGAGGAATGTAAGGGTGCTGTTATTTAGGAGATTATCGCGAGAGATGCAAGAGTGCTGTTGAAAAACGCATATTATCTAAGCTTAAGACTGGCTTGCGGAGTGCAAAACCGGCATCCACACCGACGCTTGCAGAAATATAATTGCTATCAAAGGCCACTTCTAGCGATTGAGTGTTGAGAGAGGAGCTTCTCGATCTGTCTCTGGGTGCGAATGAACCTCGGCTGTTGATCGAGGAAAGAGTAGTAGTAGTAGAGCAAGTACTTCCGCATATGAATCTGGGCCTCCTGTATATTTTGAGAAATGAAAATGGGTCAGAGATGGCGCGGCACTGCACACTTGCTGTCAAAGTGACGTGCGGGAAATATAGCAGTAGGTAATGGTTTAGAGTGATTGAGGTTGAAACGGACAGACGATACGAATATCATAAATTTTGAGAGGGAAGGAAGTCATACCTCAATTGAGCAATAGTATCAAATTTCAAGGCACGTGGACGTAAGTCGAATGCATCTGTGTCAATCAAATTGAAGAATAAGGCAAGGGTTAATTTAATTGTATATTTACGTGCCTGATACGTGAACTATAAATGTGTTGGCCCGTGGATGCAATTGCGTAGTCCTTGAAAGGCTGGCGATTGTAGTTGACTGGCGACCCGTCACCAAACATACCCAACTATATACACTCTAAGGATAAGTATCAGGAAGAGCGGAACAAGTATACTAAGGAGGCGCATTTGTAAGGTAATAAAAAATTCAAGAACCGCCAGCGATCCTTCGCTCTCCATACATCTTCTCCAAAGAGCTTCGTCCTCTTCAATTGAGCAATGTTGCAAATTGTGTTGGTGGCAATAATCACAACATGCAATCTCACCTTCAAAATGATCACAAGTTGAAGTAGGAGCGCTGCTAAGAACACTACTTATCCTTTCCATGTCAACTACAAAGTGCTCGTTAGACGTTGGTACAGGCATAGGCAGTGTTTGGGGGATAATGAGACTCAGCTTTGGTTTCATTGTGGCATAATTGGGATTCTTCGAAGACCCGATAAGGGGTGTTAGCTGTGATATTGGCGCAAGGTTGCCAGACATTCTTGGGTCGCTTCAAGAAGAATATGATTAAGCTAGGGGTAACATTACCCCTTGAACTTGGACCGAAGAATGATGAAACGTAGGAGAAAGAAAGAAACAAATAGTTCTGAATGGGATTGTCATAGAGCAGCGCTACTCTACACCTTAAATAATGCGTTACTGCCATACGTCACGTAACTACTGATGTCATCGCTGCGAGACAATGCAAAAAGCCTTGTCCTGGAGACAAAGCTTGAAGCACACTGGACATGATATCGAAAAGAGTAACCCTTTCTTGCATAGTAGCCAGCACAAAGGTGCATGGCTCTAGTCTCTAACCTTGGGCGTTCATCCTTTGTGTAGGATGAAAGACATGAACCTGGTGTATAGACAACAAAACTGTGCTATACGCTCCAATACCTAGTTCAGGCGAGAGTACGTCGCATATTTTAATGCAATAAATTATACATACCAATTATATTTCGAGTTCAAGGATATGTGGAACATCGTAGCCGTGACGGTGACACAACAAACCGCGATACTATCTTGGACACTACTATTATTAAATCAATACTATGTATAATACGCCTAACAGACTTAATTACCCGTAAAGCGACCTCATACACGCCTAGTTATCTACAGCAGTAGCGAGAAACTAGTAATCTTCATTTTTTTTTTTGGAGAAATAGGGGCATAGGGAATTTGTAGACAGTCACGGTCGTACTTAGCCACCTCATGATTTAGGCACTTTTAGGCACTACGTATATTACCATATTCAAGTGTGAACGACCACGTTAATTGAACATGAATTGAATATCATTACGGAGGCAAGTCGGTAGTGAACCAAGGTCGCTAATTCATAAAGATGTCGATATTAAACATAAGAATCACAGATTACTAATATCAAATGATTATAATATGAACTTGGTAGGGAAGGAAACTCAATTAAGAGCGTCCAAATGATACTCAGCTACGGCGAACAGAGGAAGAGGCTTCATGGTTCCTGAGTTCAATTGACGTCCTTACTCCAATGTTGTTTTACTCAAAGACCAATATCAACGCTGTCACGGTATATATCAGCCGACGTTGTTTTTTCGGCAATGGATCAAAGTCTGCCGTAAATATAGTTGCGTATCGGAATATAGAGTTAGCTACAGACGCGATGGTCGGCTTAGATGTTACGAGCTACGATTTCTTTTAGTTTACAACATATTGACTACGTAGATTCGCGAATCGACCTCTAGACAGACATGTAGGATACACGTCACTTGAGTCTATACATATTGATGGGATGACTATTGATTGTAATCTACACGGTCTATTACTATCGCGCGAGTAACCCCTATAACGGCATCGGAATATGTCCAACTATTGAATCTGCCTCCAACCTTGGAGGGAAATTTATACTAGGCCCTTAGGCATATATGTATCACGTATGCATTATCTTGACATCTACTTATTCTTCAAAGATTCATCGATAAGATGATATAGATGACCAGTATCTCCGAATGGCTTTCCAAGCCTGCTCGTCGTCAAGTTCCTGTTTCCTGGGATTCTTCAGCACGTCGTCGAAAGCACCGGCTCTAGCCTTATTCTCTAGTTCAAGAATGAAGTCTTCCACCCGAGTGGGACTAAGTGGACGCGCACTACGAAGATTGCGATCCAGGAACCGCCAGGCCAGCTGTACCAGCTTGGCTTCGTCACTTGGATCGTTGCCAAACTCGCAGGTCTTATGGAGATAGATCACCCAATCACGGAAGCTACGTCCATCGGCGAGATCTTGTACCGTGTAATAGCAGGTCTCTTCACTTGAGAGGTAGTTTGTCCTAGTCTCGACCTTGAGCCATTCCTTGACGTCAGGCTCACTTAGGATCTGAATACCCTGGCTCTTGGTCTGTTCGTCTCGAGCCTCACGGGCCTGGCGACGCCAGTGCCGATCGACAAGGTAGAATCGCTGGAGGGCACCCTCGCTAAGGTACTTGAGCTCCTCAATTTCATCCTTATATGTGGGATCATAGTTTTGACTGGACGTATAATTGTGATCCGTCACCGTGGCGTCGAGGGTTTGACGGATCCCTTCTTTCGTGGCTTTACCCGTACGGGCTTCCAACTTAAGAATAAATTGATTAATCCGTGTCAAGTTCCTGCGAGTCGATTGGATTGTAGACGCCAGGTCTTGCTCGCGGAGCTCCTCTTCGCTCACCTTCGAATTGTTCGCCGGCGCTTGGACCGACCTCAAGCCACTGCTCTCGGCCTGTTTCCCCTTGGAGTGCTGTGTTCCCGTTGTGCTTTGGCTGCCTTTTTTGTTCGAGCCGGTATTGCGGAATAGAGGTTCTTCATCACTAACGTCCAGATCAGACAATTCAGAGAGCGCTGGCTCTTTCCACACGCAAATATCATCATCTTCTCCATCAGATAAGCAGTATGTGTGATAAGGCTTGGCATCATAGACCGAGTGTTCACTCGGTCCTCCATTGTAACCCCGACTCATGACCGGTTCTACTACGATGTTAGATGTGGCTTGGATACTTATGCAAAATAATTATTAATACGAACTCGCAGATGTGTAAATGTTATATATTGCCGACTCATGCGTGCTTCCTCTCATTTGATATATTAGCAGGCTCTTTGCCTTAGCATCGCCTTTGTTCGTTGTTATGGTGTCAAAGCATAGCATAACAGTATCTTGCAACCCATCTATCAACTCGAATAGCTCGAAATGAGAAACAAAGGCTTAGATACTTGCGCACTCGTATCACAATGAAAAGAGGAGGAGACATGGTGAAATGCATCTCTTGAGTTGATAGGATAGCTCTAGTTGCATTCAAGCAAAACAAGGCCACTGCTATTCACGGCAAAGCCCTCGTAAGCCATGTAGTCACGAAACATCGCGAAACTAAAAGTTGGAAAATAGACGTCTAACTACAGTATGCAAATAGAAAGCTGGCAACAATGACCACAGCCCACGTACACCATACTAAGACAGCGCAGCTTATATACTGCGCCACTTGCTCACTTTCGCTTCATATGTAGAGGATTAGATAGCCAGCATATCCAACAATACAATCGGTTTGGATTGAATTAAATTGGCCAATTACTGTTGTTTTGAAAACAAGTGAAAATCCAGTTGCCTTCCGATTTATTTTGAGCTTGCTTTCCCCTATATATGTCACCTGTCATGACCATTTCTTGTTCTTTTTTGGTGGCGGTTGTGACCAGCCACCTTATGTCCTGTCCTGACGCCGCTTGTTAAGATTAGATTACTATCATGTTCGTGAGACTCTAACAATTCTGCTGTGTGATATCTTGGCAGCTGGGTCCCTAAGCTCCCAGAGGCCCCTGATGAACACCCCTGAACCCCTTACACGTGACCGGGGGGCTCAAGGGGCTCAGGGGTAAATTCAGGGGTCACTCACCCATTCAATTCGTGAATATCGCCAATTCAAAAGGGTTCCGAAACAATTGGAATTGGATTGCATCGATGTAAGCGTTATAGACAAATCTATATAGCATCTAATATTCGTGACGAAAATTTGACAATTTACCTCAGCTAAAGCGAGAGATATCCATAACGGACGCGGTCAAGCGGATCGGGTATTGTTTTTATAAGGTTCAATGAACTGCGAAAAGTTTACGCCGATACGCCACTGGAGTCCTGAATTTTCTATCATGTTTCCTCGATCGATTGTGTACTCCCCTGTAACGTTAAAGTCCTTCTTCCTTTTGACTCCGCTATTATTAAATTTCATCACCTTTTGGATATTCTGGCAGTGGTAACAACAAGGTCGATAGAAACTTGAAAGCATCAGGAGTGTTGGGTGAGTACATTTTTCTCCTATTGGTATCACGGTAATCTCTTGACACAATATGTTACCTCCAGGGAACACATTAGAGCTTGGCCGACATCCTCGACGCTGGGCTAAGGTATTCATGTTAAATATTAGTGGCGAACAATATCCCTGGACGAGCAGTTTTGGACGAATTGGTCAGAGATTGTAGGAAGACTACTTTATTAGTTCATGACGCCTCTACAACGTTCAAGCATTCCTTTCTCAATGTGAATCCATGATAGGCAAAAGTGTTAGCACTGTCGCCAAGAATATCAAGTTCAATCTCCCAATGAGTCCCTTCGCACATGAGAAGAGGTCTAATGAAGTGTGGCTGCCGATATGTTACATAAAGGAACATACCACCATTTCTTAGGACACGAAACACCTATGTATCGTTAGCTATTCTGATACAATATGTCATGCGCGAAGACAGATTGGGCTCTCAGTCACAAAACCAGAACACCGCACGAGGCTACTACTAGATTTAACTCAAATAGGAATATCCAGATGACCGGTCGACGGTGAGCACCTACCTCCCGGAGATATTGACTAGTGTTGCCTTTCACATCGTCAGGTGGATTCCAAGGACTTCCATGAATCATCGCGTCTAATGTACCCTTATCAAATGCAACATCCACCGACTTGTCAGCGATGTCATCCATATGGCGAACGTCAAGGCATTTCCATTCAATGCCTTCAATGTTGCGGTGCCGCCTCGACATGAGGTCTACGACAACGGCAGAAAAGTCAACACAGAGCTGATTCCTATAGCCTTTCACCGTAAGTTGCACCGGTATATTCTGTTTGCTGTGTCAATCAATGATCCGATCGTCTGGACGAGCGACCTAGGTTCTTCAAAGACGTACACTGTCTCCTGAGCCCAAGTGAAGAAGCCTTGGATGCGTTTCTGGCCCCCGCACTCTGAAAAGCTTCTGATCAAAGAATGACTCGAGATCACTAAAATCCCTGAACCACTCATGTGTTGGTTCGTCTCCTTCCGCTCGCGCATACCGTTGATCCCAGAATTCAGGGTGTGCAAGACGCTCGTTCTCTGCGTCGGATGATCCCATGTTGACTCTATCCGGGTGAACAGCATATATCAACAAAAAGCAAGAAAATCACAAAATGCCTCCTAGGCTCAGTGCTAGTGCTAAATAGACTCGATTTTAGTTAAAAACTTGTACGTTGGCTTACCCACTGCTCAAGCCACAAGTGCTCAAGCCACAAGTAATGGTGGCAAGATAGAGCGAGTTAGGTTCGATTCTTAACAGCGCTACCAAATGAGCTAATAGAGCGAATAGGCATCAATAGCGCTACTAGGATTAGAACCTACATTTAAGCTATATATACAACGCTAGGGCAATATCCTTAGTCCGTACTTTCAGTATATGTAGACAAATTCAGTTACGGCGAGATGCCAACTAGACGAATCCCCCCACTCGATACCGATTGAGGCAGCCATATTGTTCACTCACTTAAGCGAAGGCTATTGAATACCGACCCATTTGAGAGGAGGTTGACTAGGGATATAACCAGCCTTACAATTCTTGAAAACCCTATGAATCATTTCATCTGCATTGGTAATCTCTCGAGGGTATCCGCATATTCCGGCCTAACACTTAACAGCAGAACACACTCATTAGCGAATACCCCTTTTGCGTACATGCACGTGACGATATTCACAGATGAAATAGCTGGTGTACATAGGTACCTGGGTACACTTAATGCCGAAATGCGTTAGCGACCTGGGAGCTTTATTGGTTTCATCATCTACATAGGTACATGCATACCTGTACATAAATCCCGAGGCCCATTTATGCAGGTACATACTACAAGATGAGGTCACAATGGAAGAGCCGATGTAACATGTACGGAATGCCTACTTATCTTGCCATATCGTACCCAACGGAATATGTAGGTGAAGCATGGAATGTTCAATGAGGTGTCGAAAAGCGTACCTCACATAAGTACGCAGAGTAGGTTGTTATCCAAGTACCTAGTGATTGCTGTTCTTTTAAAATTCCCAACATCATGACGTCGGAGGATGGATTGCCAAATTACTATGTACATGTACTGCCATCGCTGCTACTCCAATACGTCATCGTCAGCATCCTCTGCTCAACGTGGGGCAGATCGGAATCTTAGTTGTAATATTGAAGTATTGATAGGAACATGCACGCATCTACCAATGTTCACTCAAAAGCAGAGATTACTTGAAAGAGAGACAATACGAAAATGGCAGAGATCGCAGCTGGTGTCTGGGCGGCCGAAGAAGTCGTCTCGACCGGGGCCCAAGCCGGAGTGGCTGGATATGCTGTAGCAAAACCAACGATGCCTCTCAAGGCAGTATTTACACAGATTGGATCTTCCGCAGACGATGCCTCAAGGTGATATATGAAAGACTTCCTACAATATTGTTTACTAACACGCCCTAGATCCTCACTCACCAGATCCCACCATACCGTTACCATTATTGGCAATAAAGCCTACATCTTCGGCGGCCAGACAACCCAGGGTAAGCTGGCCAGCAACCATATTCACTCCATAGCTCTACCTTTGGGGACTACTACTACGCCAGAGTATCAGATACTGCCTGCTATTCCCGTTAAGAAGGATGGTCTAGTGCCTGCGCCGCGGACAGGACATTCTGCCTGCGCTCTTGGCAGCCGAGTTGCTGTCTATGGAGGCGCTGGTGAGGCTGGCAAAGTTCTCGACGAGGGCTCCAAGATCTGGCTATACGACACTGTGAAGTTATCATGGGAAGTATTAGAACCAACTAGTCATCCAGAAAGGGTGCCAGCGCCGCGAAGCAAGGCAAGCCTACTCTCACATGACGACAACATCATTCTAGTTGGCGGGATGGACTCTAACGGCTCGGACCTGACCGACGTCTGGCACTTCAATTGCCTCAACAAGATTTGGAACCAACTGCCGCACGCACCTGCGATCAACTCTCATGCGGCAGTAGCGAGGGACACTTTGTACTTAATCTCAAGCTCTGATACTCTGAGCAGCGAAGTGCATCATCTAGACATCCAGCTTTACGTTCAGCAGCCACCAACCTGGCAGACCATCTCGTTCCCTACGAATCCGCTAGCTCCCGGGCCTAGAGCACGCCAAAACGGCGGACTCGTACCCATCACGACCGGTTTCGGCCGGAACTACCTCCTCTACTTCTTCGGAGATCGCCAGGGCGCGGCGGAGACGGGAGACCTAACGCAGTGGAGCGATCTTTGGACCTTCCAACTCCCGTCTAGTGATCTAGAACCTAAAGCGACTACGAGCATGACTGAAGCGATCAAGCCAGCCAAGATCAAGGACAAGATCCGCGCCAAGCTTGGGGCTGACACAGGTGGCTCTAGCTGGGCAGAGGTGGAAGTGCAACCACCCGGTGACCTACAAGCGCACGAGGGCAAGGTGCATCCTGGACCAAGGAGTTCGTTCGGCTACGATGTGACGGCAGATGGTCGGCACATCATTCTGTGGGGTGGCAGCGATGCTAAGGGAGATCCTGAGGGTGATGGATGGATTATTGATTTATCATGAGAGGTCTAGTCACATTGGTGAAAGGCATTAGTAGGAAGGTAAAAGCATGAGCTATACTAGAAGTAATGGAATCCTCCTAAGCATAGACTCAAACGACGCATCACCCTCTGATACAGTATGTCCATACTTACACTTTACTAATTGTGCTTTTGAATTGATGTGGCACAAAGCTCTCAGGTATTCAGAGACCAATGACGCTGCGTCTGCCGACGCCACAGTTCTTACTCAATATGTCTAGTCTCGTATCATCATTTCGTGTCTATAACACAAGTAGCTACCGCATGGGTTTGTCACACTCACTACATCTAGAGGGTGAGGCCCTGTCATGCTGGTAATATAGGGGAAATTGGCGAAGATGGGCAGTACATTGTTGAATCGCACCTTGGCAATATTGATCGCATGGTGACAATATAGGTATGGCAGTGTATTTACCAGTGTCGAATAATTAACAAGAGCCAACTTAAATCTAGAAGTTGATTCTATGCGGGCATATACCTTTCCTTGAATGCCTTTTGAACCGACTAAACCGACCCTTTTTGGACTGTTGAAGTAACCAAGATTGACCAACCTTCCCACTCCTATCAACTCCTCCAAGTCAATATACGTGGCAAAGCACAACTATGGCTCACCCCAGATCTCATCTGCGATCTGTCTTACCAGCGCCAACTTGTTCTTCTCGTCTTCCAGCGACAGAGGATACCCGCTCTCGTGTGTGCTAAATCCACACTGCGGACTGATATAGATCCTCTTCAACGCCTCCTCACGCGTCTGGCCGCTTCCTTCTGCCACGAAATCGGCAGCCCTGTAGATGCGCTCCTTCGTGGCCTCCTTGTCCTCTAACTGTGGCACCTTGGTGCTAATCACGCCAACGACGACGTTCTTGTTCTTAGGAAGGAATTTCAGCGGCTCGAAGCCACCTGCTCGCTCTGTATCGTACTCCAGATAGAAGGTGTTGACATTGAGATTCTCGAAGAGCTTCTTGGCAATGATGTCGTAGGCGCCTTCGGCAAAATGTCGCCCGCCAATAAAATTGCCTCTGCATAGATGAATACCTGTGTGCAGGTCTGCTGGGGCCTTGCTGATGGAGTCGTTGTATAGCTCGATATACGCATCAAGCAAGTCTTCTACCGTACCGATGTTGTCTTTATCCTCTTCCCATCCCTTTCGGAAGCTATTGGAGCAAAAGTCTATCCAATCAATGTCAGTTGCAATGCAGACTCCACGCGTTGAATAACAAAACTAACAAGCCATGCCCGGATCGTCAAACTGGACATTTCGCAAACCGGCTTTGTATAGCAAGTCCAATTCGGCCTGGTAAACCTTGGCCACATCCTTGAAGTATTCAGCATCGTTCGCATAGGCGTCCTTGGTATAGGCCTCCCCTTGCTTATATCTCATATGGAACCAAGCCGGCGTAATCATGGTGAGCTTGATGTTACCCCATTCGCTCTTCGGAACAAACTGCTGCACTAATTGTAGTTCATGAAGGTTCGATTGCGACCTATCAGGGTTATGTGACAGCTTGCCGGAGATAACAGAATCTCCCGGCTTTTACATAATCCAATGTTAGTCAATGTCAGTTTTAGATGATTTCGGGGATGGAGAACACTAGATTTCGTACCATGACATGGTGGTCTTTCTCAATCAGACTGACCACGTCAGGGTGGTACAGCCGGAAGAGACTTGCATCGGCATTCTCTAGACGGATGGTGCCCTCAAATTCGTCCCACATGAGACCCCAAAAGCGGGTGCGGTTGTATTCGCCGGAGTTGACAGCTTTGAAGCCGAGTTCCTGCTGCAACTTGACCACCTCCCCTACGGCCTTCTTTTCGACGGCCGGCAGACCCGCCTCTTCTTCCGAGAGGCCTTTATCCCGGATGGCGGCTCGTACCTCAAGCAGCTCGTCGGGTCTCAGAAGCGAGCCCAAGTGCTCGGCACGGAATGGAGGCGCCATCTTCAGCCAGTAAAAATCTCGTCTCTGGAGTGTCTCCTTCCTGACTGAGACAGATTTGTGAAACTGGTGCTTATAATTTGCAGATGCGCAATAGGGAGCAACAGATTGGTCTACGCCAGCAAACCCATATAAAGAAGGTAGGACAAAGAGGACCTTGACAGACGACTCTTCAATACACTATGGTCAACATTGGAATTGATTGACTGAGGGGACGAGATGTGCGGGGAAGATGTGGTGACACGGCGTAGGATCGGATCTGAAAATCTCGTTACGTCTCCAAATTAATTTGCAATCACTACTACTAATAGTAGGCCATAATAGTAGGCGAGCTTGTTAGGGGCGGTAGCGTCCGCATTAGCTGCAGCCAAGAGAGGAAGTGAGGTAGTAACTAGCGCCAGCGGCATCGAATGTCACCATCCAGAGCGCGAAGCCTGGGCCATCACCAATATATGTGACTTGATCACATCTCTTAATGTGACATGCTAGGCCCAGCCTTATGTGTACAACTTTTTAAATTACATCAATAGAAGACAGGTTCAACATCTGCAATTGGCCAAAAGATAGGTCACAACTAGTCATGTAAGCTGATGCTACTATTGCAAGTGTTATTATACCTTCTCATAGGGTGAAAAGGTCACCTAGCATCATACCAACAAGGCGAAGAGTAGGAGGGCAATTGGCACCATGAGAAACGTACTGTGAGACATCAAAGAATTGATAGTCAAGCATACACTCAACACCATCGGGCATTGGCACCACAATTACAAGGCTCTGGAGGATAGGGCAGGACAACTACTAGGAGGCACAAATTGTAAAACAGGGCACATTAACGGGATTAAAACACTATTGACAAAATAAAGCTATATACATTCACTTAATAAGCAGTGGCACTAAGACGAAGAGTTTTGCAACGGCCATTACTTTAAATTTACAAGTGGTCATGAACATAGATAGCTACCCATGATAACACGCCCTCGCTTTGCAATGAAACATTATGAATTACAAAGTCTTCTCAACCTCTCCAATCATCCAATTGCATAATCCGCTTAGAACAGAGCGGCAGCAACACCGACGGCAGCCAGGACACCGGCAACACCGCCGCCGACCTTGCTAGCACCGGCAGTGGCGATGGGAGTCTCGCCAGGGGCGGTGGGGTAGCCACCAGCACCAGGGTAGCTGGCGCTAGCACTGGGCTTGTAGGTGGTCAGGGGAACGGTACCGTTGCCGCCAGCTGGGACGGTAGGGTAGGGGGCCAGGGTAGTGGGCGTACCCGGGGCAGTGGTGGGCTGGCCAACGGGCTGCGTAGCACCGGTGCTGGATGGGGATCCGGCAGGGTAGCTAGCAGAGGCGCTGCCGGCGGGAGAGCTAGGGGCACCACCAGCCGGGTAGCTAGCAGAAGGAGAGCTGCCGGCAGGGCTGCTTGGGGCAGGGCCACTGGGGGCAGGGCCGCTAGGAGCCGGGGCACCACCAGCGGGCTGAGTAGCGCTAGTGGAGGGAGCACCACCGACTGGGTAGCTGGCAGAGGGACCGCTGCTGGCAGGGCCGCTAGGAGCGGGAGCACTGGGAGCAGGGGCACTAGGAGCAGGAGCGCCACCGGCAGGCTGGCTAGCACTGGCGGAAGGGACACCGGCAGGGTAGCTGGCGGAGGGAGCACCACCAGCGGGGCTGCTAGGTGCGGGAGCACCGCCGGCAGGCTGGGTAGCGCTGGTCGAGGGACCGCTGGCCGGGTAGCTGGAGGAAGGGGCGCTCTCAGCAGGGCTGCTGGGAACGGGAGCAGGGGCACCACCACCAGGAGCGCTGGAGGAAGGAGTCTCAACTGGGTAGCCACCAGCAGGGGGAGCCTCACCGCCGGGGTAGCTGCGGGAGGTAGGGTAGCTCACACCACCGGTCGGGACGCTAGCGGAAGGGCTGGCGGGAGCGCTGCTAGCGGGCTGAGTCTCAGCGGTGCTGGCAGGCTTGGTGGCAGAGGGAGCGGGAGCAGGCTGGGAGGGAGCTGGGGTACCAGCTGGGGGAGTGAAGGTAGACTCCTCAGAGCAAGGGACCATGGTAACCTTGGTGACAGTCGAGACATCAGCAGGCTTGGAGATGGTGGGCGCTGGCGGGGCGGCGGTGATAGGTGCAGTCTGGGTAGCCGGGCAGACAGTCGTGTACTCAGTGGTGTGGATCAGAGTAGCGGTGGTCTGGTAGTTGCCAGGGCAGTTGGGAACGTTGACAGCGCAGGCAGTGACGGTGAAAGTCTGAGTGTGCTGGACAGTGGAGGTGGTCAGGTCGCCGCCAGCCGGAGCAGTGGTGACGGGGGAGCTGCCAGAAGCACTTGGGTAACCAGCGCCGACGGAAGGAACAACGGCAGGAGTCGTGACGGCCAGAGTTGGGACAGAGGCAGTGTACGATGGGTGCTCGCAGATGGTCGAGGTAGGGATGCTCAGGAGAGCAGTCGAGATGGTAGGAGCCAAGGTGAGGGACAGGAGATCCTCAACCTCGACGTTGACGTTGGCAGCAACACCGATGTTCAAACCGTACGACTCCTTGGACTTGGGGCAAGTGGGAGTGGCGCAGAAGAAACCGACGTATTCGAGAAGGTTGACGAAGACGGCAGCCTCAACACCAGCGCCGATCTCGGGAAGGTCAAGGATGGGGACGATGTCGTCAACATCGACCTCAGCCGAGACACCGAGCTCAACGCGGAGTCGGAGATCAGCGAGCAACTCGGTGCAGCCAATGCGGACCTTGATGGGCAGGACCTGCACGGCGACACCCTTGAAGTTGGCGTCCAAGATCTTTCCAGCCAGGATATCAGTCTCAATCGTAGCCTCATCAACAAGGTCAAGCTCGATACCAGCGTCCAGGTCGATCGCGGTGTGGACACCAAGGATAAGGTCGAGGGAGACAAGAGCATCAGCCTTGAGGCCAAGGCCTTGGAGAGGAAGCGAGATGGGGAGATCCGGAGTGTAGAGGTTGACGGCGATGGTAGCACCAGCGTCGATCCTGATGCCGAGGTCGAGCTTGGCCTTGATGTCCGTGAGGGACAGGCTGAGAGACGGAACGACGTTAGAAAGGTTGATGCTAGCGTTGATGTTTCCCTTCGTGTAGCACTCGTCGCAGATAACAGCCACTTGAGCAGCAGCTGCAACCTCGGCGCTGACACCCTCAAGAGGGTGAACTGCTAGGTCGGCGAGAAGACCAGCCACCAGTGTCTTGTGGCTCAAGTCAACACCGAGGTCGACGGAGGCCGTGATCGGCTCACCGGCGTTCTTGGGTAGGCCGAGGTCAGCCCCGAGGGGAGTTCTCTCGACGAGAGATGACGGCGCAGCGGTGGCGAGCGAAGCCGCCAACGCCACAGCCGCAGAGCCGTGGGTTGAGAAGCGCATTGTTAAAGCAAGCAACTACAAACAGTAAAGAATGGACTGGAATAAGGAAAATTCCAAATTATTATTAGAGAGCGTAGGATGCTGAATAGCACGAAAGAGAGCGACTGTCTTGACCGAAGCGGGATGGAGAGGAAAGAAATAGAAGTTCAGAAACCGGCGGCACTGACTCTCTTTTCTACGTCTTCCATCGAAATTACATGTCCGGGGCCAGCAATGGGATTCATGCCCACCCGGCCACACATAATCAGACCCAGGTTATGGTATAACCACTGTAAACCATTCTGGGTGAGCGGTCAGCCCCATCGACGGAATACAGATCGCCCCATTAGGGGAAAGTTGACGAGGCTCATTTAGCACCGAATTTCCTGCTAAGTGGTCTGAGAGCCCAACAGTCATCCTAATGGAGAGGTATCCTGTCCGTTCTAGGTATTCTCACAACATGTTATGTCTGTGGAGCCATTAGGGGTAATAACCCATTCGACAGGGTTTCCTGTGATGGAACCCTGCAAAACCTTTGCTTGTGGGGTAAACAAGCGCGAACCATTCCCATCCCAGCCTTCTAGGCTATGGTCGTGGGTGAAAAGGGGAGAGATAATAGCCCAGCGCTCAAACAAAACGATTCAGAATGAGTTGAAGTGACGAGGTAGCTTGCCGCAGTCTGAATAAACATCAGTTGATCCATACACAGCTCTTCGTGGCGGTTCACTGATAGCTTCAACGCCCTGTTGACCGTCGGGAAATGTCCCAATGACGTCTAATCCGTAGCTGTCAGGTACCTAGCTTCTACCTAGTACCCACGTTCTGTCATGCTGGCTCGCGGCAAAGGGCTTAGTCTAGCCAAGCCTTACCGGCAGACGCTAGCAAGGGCTTAGAAATGAAGATCCGCGTCTTCCAACTCGGCATAGACTAGGGCTCTCTCGTTAAGGACGGCAACTAACCAACCACCACGTGAGAAACGCGACAGAAAAGTCCATCACAAATTTACAACAACGCTCGCGGCAAACCGCAATGCGCATACGAGGACATAATTCAATAATTTCTCTCTGACCCATTCCAAAGACTACTGCGTAACCTACTGCGTACCCAAATCTCCTCTGCCTTGCATACAAGTATACTATGTATGCAGTAACGGTGTCAACGGTGTGTGGCAGCAGCCGCTGGGCCACGACAACCGTTGAGCCGGTTCCAATAGTTTATACCCAACCGTATAAATACCATGCGTTAAAATAAGGCTATTGTGAAGAGCCGCCACTTCCTATCGAGAACTATTCCATTTCTAGCGTACTTGTCCTTCTAGTTCGACAAGCAAGAGTCGACTGAAGAACCAAACCCGTCCGTAAAAAAAGAAATCTGTACAGTATCATTATTATTGGGAGCACTACGTCGTAGAGAATCCTAGTAAATACGGTATTGAGGTTGGAGACAGGTTGCACAGCATCACTACAACGTTCTTTGTCAGATTCTAGATCTCATATTTCTTTACTAGTAGATGAGAAGTCCACTGATCTAGGATGAACATTACTCCAAATCTCCAAAGGTACAGATTACAGGCCCCTCACGTCAGCCTCGATTGCTTTACTCTGTGTTGGAATATACGTACGCCGTAGAGATAACGCCGGAGCTTTACTTCCAGTGTCAAAGCACAAGCCATGATGAATATTGGTTCATCTCAGGATAGAATTCGTAACCGGATGGTTTTCGATCGATAGATTCTTCTCGGCTTGCCGGCTAACATGTCAATTGCAAGTTGCAGGCCAACTCCCATTTCCCAAGCTAAAAGAAGACTGCATATTAAAATTAGCAATCTTCGCTTCGGCTTACCTGGGTCCAAAAATATCAAAATTTATTTCCCGGTCTCTTATGTACATCAATTTGCCCTACAACCTTGTTAAATGCATGTTATCCCCTTTTCTAATCCTGCTTCGATTCAATCGTATTCTGGCTCGCTTCGCCGACCATAGGGCTGCAAATAGACGGTCAACCCCTTGAGCCGGAGGAGAGGATGCTATTGCGACCAGAACGGTGGAGACTGGTGGTGTTTCCAGCCTTACCAATGCTATGGTACATACATTACTAGTGGTTTGACGTTGCGTTCCGAGTTCAGCTCATCAGAGTCCAGACCACATCAGCTGGAGTATATTCCAGAACAATGCAGGTCATGGACCTTACGCAGTAGTTTTCAGGAAATGCCCACTCCGTTCAAAAATGTCTTATTATTCACCATACATACTATGGTTACAGGCCGAAGTTACAAGGCATCGGAAGCCACTTGCCAGGCTAGCACAGGCCATCGGAAAAGAAAGCCTCAACCAAGTCCTTATCTTTGCAGTACAGAGTCCTATGAAGTATCTTTCTTAACGTACATGTATACAAGTGCCCTTATTACTGTTACCCATACTAGCGTGTCAATTGACAGTGTTTTTAGGCTTACCCATGCTACCACAGTACAGGCGGGATTACCGAGGAATCTCTACCATTTGCTTGACTAATTCCGACATGAATACATACTGTGATTCTGCCGTCGTATATGTTGAACATAGCAGGACATTATCCTATGCTAGATTGTGTCTTTACGGCGAGGCAAGACATTTCTATGATAGAGAGCACAGCAAACGCGAATGTCAAAGCTTCGGGAAGCAGCCGGAGCTTAGACACGAGTGTAGAAGGACTGAAACGTACTATACAGCATGCTTCTCCATGTTATGAAGGAGGGATACTTAGAATAGATCTAATAACGGCTTATGCCGTAAAGTTGGTATATAAAACATATAATAACCCTATAAGATGGTCGAGTCTCTCGATCCAGTTCTATCTAAGTAATTGACTCTTATGTCCTGTTGAACGGAGTACATACAATCAGCCGTCCTGCTCGGTATGGTGGAGGCCAACCCAATCGCTACCAGCAATGCTAATTAGTAGAATACTTCTCGAACACTCCTCCACTAATTGGATCTAGGTGAATGTTGATCAATACTTATTGCATATCATATCCCGAATGTACGTGATAAGTACGGTGTATTGGGAGCCTGATGACTTGTTGGCGTGGATGTCGCCGCCATTGTCCTATCATGCTGTCAATTGGTAAAAACACGTATTATCCCCAATGAAGCCAAGGTTTTCTGCAGTGGGAATCACATTTGCACGTTCAATGACACCATGGTGTACATAATAGCCGAGTATCTAAGGAGCCAAGTCACAGAGATGGGTCAAGTAGATGCATTGAGTTTGTGGGGTGATACGTGGGAGAATGAGATTACGTACTGTAAAGTACTGTGTATGAAGCTCGCAGGAAGAACCCCTTGGCAATCCTAAGACGGTTATAAATAGGCAGATATGTAATAGACATTGCTATTAAATAGTCAAACCTTGGGGTTCTGCTTACATATCGCAAAGTGTTTATGATCACCTCAGTCAGCGACATGTTGTTGCAGGAAACAATACATATCATATATTGTTAGGAAAAAAAAAGAAAAGAAAAAAAAAGGGACGCACCGCAGAGGCTCAATAATTCTCGGTCGCTTTTTTATCTCCACTGTTTCCGTCTTTACATGTGCTAGATCTTCGACACCACCAACAATGCAATTATACTTGTAAACTTTTCAAGCCGAGGTTATGCCTACCTTGATAATTGTCGGCTTGTCTTGCTTACAGATGAGCTCTAATTCATAGGTTCCAATTTTAGCTTCTGTGTACGTTTACGGAGGGCAGGAAACATTGACAGTCGTTTTAGGAGATTTGGTGCTTGTCTCGGTGGCGTATTGCGCCACTCGTTCGACCTCTAAATGTGTGTAAGCAGTTAAAGAGACAAGTACAAGGATATTAAATTAGAGGAGGATTTCTTTTCCTACATGAAACAAGTTGGTTTAAAATGCTCTAAGGCTGCAGGATAGGCATCGACCGCCTTCATACTTACGTAGTCACAATTGTTAATCTAGAGTTGGCAGTCTTTAAGATACTAAGCACTTATCGGGTCAATTTTCCGTATAAATAACCTTTGGCTTGAATTAGCGGCCGCCGCTTGTTGGCCTTAGTTTTGAGGGGTTAACTTCATATAGCATAGCGAGGAGACATGTCAAAGGGAACACAATCGATTCATCTGTGAAGTGCTATCATGACCGGTAACGTCGGATAACGGACTTGTATTCCATGGTAAAAGCCCGATATCTTTGATGAATCCCGTAACTGAATCACGCCATTAGTCCCAAACCCGTCTCTGTCGCTCCAGTGTTGAGATCCCTCCCATAATGCTGTGATATGCTTCACAACTGATCTAAAAGGCCATCTACCCGATATCAAGCCCCGATGTTCCAGCTCTCAGGTGTCCCTTCAATCATCGAGTTCAATTGGGCCAGTGAGGTCGATCAGAATCCGAGACTGAAATGCATCAATGCAAAAAGCCGGACTGCGGCCATCGTGACTCGTTGCATCGATCTCCATGCCATCATCCGAGCCCCCCGAGTCGTATATTGTCACAATGCTTGCCTGTTTAGCAATCTTCCGTTCCCCAAGGTACTCTACGTAACAGCCACTATCACTGTCGGCATCTGTGTCGTCTTCGATAGACTCTTGCTCGGAAACGATAGGTCCCTCCCCTACAGTGTAAACATGATCCTTCTGCTCTAGCCACTGTCTTAGAAATGTGTAGATGGTCTTGACCACCAGAGGCGGGAACGCGTTTCCAATCTGCCTCTTCTGTTGGGGCGTCTTGAATATATAATCCACCGGGAAGCCCTGCAACGTGGCGTATTCCCGGAGAGTAAAGTCTCTCTTGCCATTGTAGTGATAGTTGCCCACACCACCCGAGCAAGTTATAGTACGCTGAAGAGGGGCTCTAGGGTCCCATCGGGGTTTATACATTCGCGGCCGCGTGCTTGGGTCATGAAGCTCGTCGTTGTGTTCGGCATCGGGAGGAATCTTAGCCAACAGCCTTTTGACTGTCCTGTATGGCTTTATTCCATCCTCGGACCTGGGCTTATCGGAATGCGTAGCGGGAGGGTAGGGCGGAAGTTCTTCTCCCGGGCATGCACCTATCATGATCAAGCGTAGCCGGCGTGCCGCTAGCCCCCAGTCCCAGAGGTTTATTATCCTCCAACGAACCGAATAGTTGTGCTGGGTGAAGCCGTGAATGAGAGCATTGAAGTAATGTTCAAATTTAGGGTGAAGGATACCGAAGGTTTGCTCTAGAGTAAAGATGCGAGGACGTAGATGCTTGACCAATTCGTGGCACGAGAATAGGATTGCGATATTTGCTTCATCATTGACTCCAGGAGTCGTATGCGCTGGCGACCAGAACTGACACGGAGGTGAGAGATGAAGAAAGTCGAGCCGCAGGGTATAACCCTTTATCTGTAAGATGAAGTCATACATGTCTTCTTCACACAGGAAGGCTTCTGGAAAGTTGTATCGATAAGTATTGCAGGCTCCTTTGGCATTATCGCAAGCGATTCTAATGCGGAGGCCAGCAGATCTGGCACCAGACGATGCTCCCCCTGCTCCACAGAACATATCACCAAACGTGTATTGTTGAATAGGGTGTTTCTCGATCCATGGCTCTTCCGTATTATTATTATTTTGTTCTTCGAGTTCATCAACAACCACCGTCACCGGCACAGTGAAGTCGCGTTCTTGTAGGTTAAAGTCCCCTCCGCGCACCTTTCCTCCTCGCCAAGTATTCATTCGCCAGGACTCGGGAGCGCGAAATCTGGACTTGGGGACTTCTTCAAAAGTGATGTGGGCAATAATGAATTCAACCGGAGGCTTTCGTGATATACGTTTCGCAGCATTTTCGTACACCAGTCGGTATTTCCAACGGCATATAAGCACGCCTTTTTCTTCGATTTCGGCATAATTCTTGTAGATTTCAGGAGGGAATCGGTGCTCGGGGAAGCTTTTATTGGTGATATGGAAGATTCGGAGCTTGACGACGTTGGTGACGGGAACCTCTATTGCAGCCTGGGTTTCATCAGTGCGTCTGTCATCTTCGTCAATCTGAAGGAGGAAGACCACTTCATTCCGGAGTCGTGGTAATCGACCCCGGAGGCATCTTGCTCGCGTTAGTGGGAGGCCACGAAGCACGACGCCGGATTCGGTGCGAATAACCATCTGGATATGAAGAAATGAGGCTTGGAAGAGGTGCTGGATGGGAACAATCTCGACTGTGACGCCTTCCTTGAGCTCTAGGCCATTGTGATCATAGCTACTGATCCATTCATTTGGAGGTTCAATCTGTGGATTGCGTTGAGATGGTCGGCCAGCATTCCGGCGTGGTCTGCGTGGCTCATTGCCAGTCAAATCGATCACCTCCGAGACAGCGGCTATCCGTGCTTCGAGTGTCTCATCATCGTCGTCCCCTCCGTCATCACCGTCATCGCCACCCTGGCCGTCGTCGTCATTCTTATCCTCGTTTCGGGGTTGTCCATTCTGCTCATGGACAGTTAGATCTATCCGTGCGGGCATCTCATGCAATCGGCGCTCAATCTCGGCTTGGCTTCCATCAATTGCTAGCTCCTCATCCCACTCGCCATGGCCAGCCGGCGGGGGAGCATCGGTCAAATACTGTTCGGTAGGATCCATGACGCGCCTTATTGAGCTTGTAGATATGAATTAGTCATGCAATTCCTGTGCAACTGTATATGACTTACCTCCTGAGCTCACTTATTGCTGATGTCAGTTCAACAGCGTTGAATTAGCCCTCGCCAAGAATCCTGCACTCTGAGAGACTAGTAAGGAGGGCAGACTATCTAATTGTCAGGCTGTGGAAGTATAATGCTGGTTGGAGAGGAAGACTGGTTCGCCACAGTAATAGACGGTTGGATAGGAATGCCAAGAAGGGATGTGATATGAAGTGAGAAATAAATTCTTTTTGGCATTGATACTAGCAAGTGTATGTTTAAGGAAGGAGGGTAGTAGACCTGCAGTAGAATTTCTGATAAGAAATTGTGTAATGGGAAGGATACGATCCTAACAGTAGAGCATCATATAATTTCAGGACGCCCTTTGTTTTTCCATCTAAATAAGAATGTTAGAATATTCGGCGAAGACACTGGCGTCAATAACAGAAAAGTGGGAAGAAAATCGTAGTCGGTAAGACACAAATAGGGTGAAGATTGCCTGGAAGAGGATAGAAAGATAACAGCGGCGTGACCGCGTAGAATTGGTACGTCGTAGCATAATAGTGTAATTGAATATCAGTTGTTCAGCGATGAATAGTTTTGAATATGTATAACGACTTTTGGTAGAAGGCATTCCTAGAGTTCAATGCGCTTTGGATTATTGCTTTATGATATGCCGACATATTGCTAATGTAAAGCAGCCGTGAAAAGGCATGTCAAAGACCTAGACTAAGAAACAAAGGACGACAAACAAAAGTCTCCTGTGGTCACCCCTCATTATACTACATATAACTTCATAGGAAGTACATTATTAGTCGAGGAGGATTCTTTTGACACTGATTTGAGGATACGATCTATGCTAAGACTAACATGTGGTCTCGAGAGGGCTTTTGAGTGGAATGGGGCAAGACATTTAAAAGATCGAAGCACTATCAAATACCAAAGCCTACAGGTACAAAGCTATGTGAAGCCCTGTAGGCATATCGGTAAAGACCACTTTTGCTATTTGATCTTATATAGTCGCTGCCAATGCAAGCTTACTTTGTAAAGTCGACTGTCTATCTACTAGTACCTATTGGCATCCAGTTGTCAGGTAGTTATATTTAAAGCTCCTCTCTTTGTAAATTTGCTTTTGACAAATGATCAACGGATGAAACATAATCTGAATCCCAGGCAGGAACAGCATTTGACGGGCAAAATTTTCCTGCCCCTTTCTCTCTTCCAGGATGATATTATACTGCTACCTGTTCTTGGTACGAAGATTGGGTACCAGACTCGTACACTGTGACTGTTTAGTAAACTTAAGAACATACCTATTTATCGTAGTATATTTATAGTTCATTAGGCATATGTATTAGCTGTTGCTAGACTGTATGACAACTAGGGAGAATATACAACTACCTCCAGTATGTAATTCCGCCGATATCCGCCGGCCAGCCGGGAGGATTCGGAAGGTGGGTCTGTCGATGACCAGCTAAGAAATCTTCAGCTGCCAACGATTTCCGTCGGCAAGTCTCCGAACTCCCAATGTTCGTGCGGCTACACACGAAGCAACCAGCTGTGACTCGAAATTATAGTCGAGTTATACCTAGGTAGTATGAAACCAACAAGCACTGCAGAGGAGAACGCGCCACAGCAGCCAGCCTCTTCCACTAACCAGAAACCAGCAAAGCGCGGCAGTGTGGAAGAGGCACCTGCCAGAGCACAGGCCCAGAAACGACGCCGGCGGGCATTCTCATGTCTGTCATGTCAGAAATTAAAGTGCAGATGCGAGTACGACCCTGGTGCATTGGGTTGTCACCGGTGTCAGACATTGAGGTTCAGACTATTGCCTACCTATTTGTGCGCAGATCAACAAACAGGACTAACACCTCTTTGTGAAGAATTGAATGTTCTCTACGCGGAGAATATGCATCATCTCCATCCAATCCCACCTCAGAGCAGCCTGCATCTAGTGTTGAAGAAAGGTAGGTAGCCATCTGTTTACTTGGACTGAAGGGGGTTCTAATTGCCCGCCCCCATTACACCACGAGCCACTTTGCAAGTTCGCAGTAGACTTACCATTTGATAGACTCCAGCGTCACGAGGAAGCTCTGCAAGAGATAAAATCTATGCTTCAAGACCTGTCTTCCCAAGTTCAACCCAATAATCATAATCGAGCACCAATCCGTCGGGGTTCACTGCATTATAACAATGCACGCTTAGAGAAAGAGAGTTCGGGCCCTGAGTATTTCTCGAACCCGGCTGATAAGGGGACCCAATCTGCCCCAGTTGTTGTGTTGAGGGGGATCAGCGAACAAGTTCGCGGAGGGTACAGAAGGTTACTCAGTATTGTCAACCTCGATATCGTGCAGCTCCAATTGCTTGATGAACAGACTGCGAATGAACTTCTTCAGCTGTGAGTCCGAGCCTGAACTGGCTTCAAACAAGAAATGCTTACATACCGTACAGCTTCATCCGCTATCAAGGACACAACCTGCTAGTATGTAGCATGGAAGAGTTGACAAAGAGCAGCGAGACTCGCGAAGTGTCGGCTTTCTTGTATAGCGTGTGCTGCATGATAGGTATAGTCTATCGCAACGACATCTGTGGAACACTGATGCATCGGCAAGTCTACGAACAAGTGCGAATCACGCTAGGGCAGGCTCTCCTATCTAGCCCGCTGAACCTGGAAGAGATAAACGCTGTTTTGATCATGAGCAATAATGCCAACACGCCCAGCAGTGTGAGTGCATTGACCTCCAGTCCTATCACGGGAAGAGCTTTTCTCAATGTGAATAGAACGGATCCGAATATGTCGATAGCTGGCTGTTGACGGGATACTGCGCCAAGCAAGCGATGCTCAGCATTAGCTTCTCCAACATCGTCAACAACATCAAGCGAGGTAGCCCGACCATCGAAGATCACAGGACTATCCATTTATGGTCCACGATATGCCTGCACCACCTTCAGTAAGTCTAGGCCCCTATTGATGTACCTCTCATGATAGCTAATCCATGATGTCTTTGCAGCTGGGCGGCTACTACAGGCAGACCATCGATTATACCGATTGCATACATCAACCAATGTAACATCTTGCTCAGCTTCTACCAGGCGACTATGCAAGACGGCATGCTTGTCGCAGAGATACTGCTTTACTCGACTCTCCATCAGAAGCTTGACCACCACCCTTACCTCGGCGACGGCGGCGAGTGCGAAGAATTCCTGTCCTGGAAGCAGAAGTGGAGTCACTTACTAGGTAACTAAGTCGTCCCAAGTCACGGCCAAGATGGGATGCTTGCTAAACGACCCAGCGCTCTCGACCTCATCCATGTTACGAATCGGATACCATGCAGCCTGTCTAATCCTGGCAGTCCGGTCGCTCGAGGAAGCAGGCCACGCCATCCGAACCAAGACATTTCTATCCGATGGAGATGCAGCCACTGATAACACAAGCGACGACGAGAGTCATAATCATAACAAGAGACAGGAGGCAGCAGAGACCACGAGCGACAACGGCAGTCTTCTGCGCGCAAACGCATGCAAGTTCGCGATGCTTGTTCTGCAGACCTTCCTTGAAATGCCGCCTTTCCTCATGGATGCGGTCCCGACCTGCCTCTGCCTCTGCATTGGGTACTGTGGCCTGCTCCTCGCGCATTATGACGAGTCGCACTCAAAGATCCCGGACCAAGTCAGCCTCAGTTTGGTCACGCGACTGGACGAATGGATTAGACACTCCCCAGGCAAGGCATGGTCCTACAAGTATGGCGCGCTTGCCAAGCATAAGGTAGAATCTCGAATCAATGGTCGCGGGCGTGCGGGTGACGGCCAGCAGCCATCACCAAGACTGCAGCCTCGGAATCGAAGTAATGTGCACGAGAGTGCAAATATATTGGCTCCGACGGACGGTCCAGCTGGCCAGCGTCATGGTAGCGAAAGCACGGACTATCAGACCGATGAACTGATCCCATCTGCAGTCCAGCCACTGGAGACTGACGCGGCGCTTCCATCGTTCGATGTGTCGGAACATACGGTATTTCCTAGTATGGAGGTTAGTACTTGGTGACTTTTCTTGATTCTCGTCCTACCATGCACCTGGAAGCTCTGAGAAAGCACTCGGTAGAATAAGTACTAACATATGAATTAATTATAGGACTTCTTTGGTGGAGGATTTCTGGACTTCATGAAGTAGACATCCTTGTATGTTTAGAACGGACCTAAGGTACCTGGTGAAAATGGGTAGGTACATGGAGAGGATATAGGGGTCATATGGTTTTTCTCTTTTACGGTGTATAGAGAATTCGTCTTGGAGAACGGAGTTGTAAGATATGCATATCCTATCGCATAGCTGAACATAGGTTTTGAAGAAGAGTGCTATCAATTATACCTACTAACAAGAGAGCCAGATCAGGAATTGGAATTTCTCACAGTCGAGTCTTCGTATAATGCCTATAGATTTAAGATTTTTGATTTAGCTTACTGGATTTATAACTGGCCATCTCTGGACGCTACAGAACTGTTTGATGCGCATGAAATCTGAGTATTAGCCAAACTCATCATAACTGAGGACATTGTAACGCTGAAACGTAAGTATGAAATCGCTAGGACTACAAATAATCCTTCAATGACCTACGGCAATCTTTGCGCCATTGCTTCAGACACCTGCGCCACGCACGCGAATCAGAACAGTAGTCGACCACGCCATCCTCGACGACATCATGATCAACTATGTCGGCAACTACACCAGAGTCAACTGAAGAGGAACAATCCCTCAGCCACAGCCAGTTTATCTTTGCTTTCGCCTGTTCCGAATAGCTAGCATAACTGTCCTCCGTTACCAATGCAGCATCGCTAGAGTTGGAATACGGATCCTGGTTTACCGTGCGCTCCGCGTATTCCACAATAGCCTCGCGATATCCAGGTAACACACGTAATCTCGAGCCGCCGTACTCGCACTGCCAATCGGCCCATTCCCTCGGCCACAGGCAACCGAGAGACGCCGGGTCATTGAGGATCTTCGGTGCCACATACCAGAGGATGCTCAAGATGTCCGAGTACAGGACCTGCACGGCCACGTTCCGCGCGATCGACTTGATTTCCGCCGCGATTCGGGGTATCAGCTGGCGGTGGAGGAGGTGGTACTGCCACTCGCCCAGCTTGCCCTTGGAGTACAGGGCATATCGCAATGGCACCCGGAGTGTTGGTTCGTCCATGAGGTACGCGTCCTACGCTCGCGGATCAAACCCCGTCGTCGGGATTTGCTGCCCACATACTGCCCAGGTCCCCTAAGGTTGGGCTAGTTGTGGGAGCTGTGTCACATAAGGGGCTGAAGACATTGGGAATGTTAAGATGGTAATGTCTGAAGATAACGACAGATGTGCGAAAATATGTGTGAAGAGATGTCCCGTAACTTCAATGTTGATATAGTAGGTAATGTTGGCGAGAACCTGGAAGAGAGCTAGAACAATACATATTGTACTATCGCGACTAGATACTTAGAGATATGAAAGCATTCTACCTACCTAGGTATGGATCATGCCTTCTAACTGGCATCGTTTGACTTATACCTTGGTATTAGGAGGGGATAGGAAGGAACATATGGCAGCCAGGTAACTACAGAACCCTGGTACAGACATGGAGCCTTAGGTAGGTAGATACATCGGTCATTACCTCCTATCTTGGTAGCGTATCTAAACATGTATCAGCCTATATTTAGTTAAAGGGGGGAGATAGGTAGTACCCGACTGAACATTGACCGAGGATTAGTTGCAGACACTGCTTGCAAACATGGAACACTGCATCAGCCATCACGGATCTTATTATTGATATCTTAGTTCACAATGTAATACCGCATTGCGTAATCATTGCATTTGCTTTTTATTATCTTGTTCTTACCACAAGGTAAAATGATATTAACACTTGAATAATCCAGTGTTTCTTTCTATGGGTTCTATGAAATGTCTCTATTACAAGTCTCTGTCTATATCATGATCCACAGGTCTGCCTAATAGATGCTCTCATCATGGAACAGAGCGACTTGCCCAATCTGTCGTTGTCGATAGTGGAGAAGTGCTCAGGTTCCGTAGGTGCATGTACTCAGGTAGGCAGGCACCTAGACCTACATGTACTTGCATCAATGGATGTATGCAATGGATGTATGCAATGCATGTATGTCAAGTACATATGAAGACATCCATCCTATACACAAGGTACATGTACCTCCTAATGTTGTACAAGCCAGTCTAACCTAGGCAGGTAACAGGCAAGTGCCTCCTCCTCGCCCGCGGCCGCCCGTCGCGACTGCAAAAACAGCCCTACTGCCCCTCGTCGACCCCTCGTTCCCTTGTTCGCCCCACGTAAGAAGGGTCCTGCGCCCCACTAAAGTTTCTTTCTGGTGCAAGCCCCAAAACCTTCCTCCGGTCAGCTATCAGAGCCGGCTCGAAACTCTTTTTTTCTGCCCTCCCAAATCCCGCGGCCTTTTTAGGTCCTTGTTGCAAGGCACCCAACACCCATCCCATCCCTCTCGATTCTACATACCACTACCTCCTCGCAACTTTCGAGATCCCTTTCAGCCTGTGCCTTACACACACATAGTATACTGTCTGCAACATTGAGAACCCCAGTGACCGTCAATATGGTGGAGAAGATCTACGTCACTTACAACGATGTAAGCTTATTACATAGATGGCTACCCCTCCCCCGCGATCCCTCCCCCAGCCGGCGCTGGCGCACAGCCTTGGGCGATGATTCGCAGCCGGCAGATTCTGTATTATTAGAATCAGACACAGACGCATCTCGGCTATGCAACATATGTCGTTGCTAACCAGAACGCCCATGTTCGCAGGTCCACAAGCTGTGCCAAGAGGCAGCGCCCAAGATGCTGGCCTCGTTCCAGCCACAGCTCATGATCGCCATCGGCGGTGGCGGCTACGTACCGGCGCGCATCCTGCGCTCCTTTCTCAAGCAGCCCGGCAGCCCCAATATCCCCATCCAGGCCATCGGCCTCTCGCTGTACGAGGAGATGCCCGTCACCCACCCGTCCAACGCGAGCAGCAGCACCGGCACCGTCGACAAGATCGGCACCAAGGTCACCCGCACCCAATGGCTCGACCTGAGCAGCCTGGGCGAGATGGAGAACCTGATCGGCAAGCGCATCCTCATCGTCGACGAGGTCGACGACACCCGGACCACCCTCGAGTACGCCGTCAAGGAGCTGGAGAAGGATGTCGAGGCGGCGCAACAGAAGCTGGGCCGCCAGGGCGAGAAGACCCAGTTTAACATCTTCGTTCTGCATGTAAGTGGTAGCGGCGCATTATCATCAGAGGCGAGGCAGGGGACAACAGCGCGAATCGTGAGCATAGCTGACAAAACTGAACAGAACAAGGACAAGAAGAAGAAGGGCACCCTGCCTGAAGACATGATCACGGAAGGCAGATACCTTGCCGCCAGGACAGTCGGAGACATCTGGATATGTTACCCGTGGGAGGCGATAGATATCGACGAGCACGACAGGTTGGCGAGGGAGCAGGCCAATAGGACTGCCAACTCGTAGAGGGGAGAATTGGGCTGCAATAGCTGCGGGCGTTATGGGTTGTCTTTCGGTTAGATAAGAGGCAAAAAAGCAACGTGGATAGACGTCGTGACCATTTTGCGTGCATAGTCAGATTAGATTGCCTAGAAGGCTTAATACCAGAAAAGCATTTCTCGCGATCGCGAACACGGATAATATCGTAGACAGTTCGGATTGCTCCGAGGTATATTTGTCTGATGAATACGAGATGGTCTTCCTTCTAAGCACCGAAACTCCCCTCCCTAGAATGTTTTTCCTTCAGTTTCTTTTCCTGCTTCATGAACTCCCGGATGCCCACGGGCACGTTTTTGTACAGGTCGTCGTCCCACAGGTCCTTGGCGATCTTGGGCCGGTCGGTCTGCTTCTTCATCAGATCGCCCTGCCAGTTCGTCTCGCTGCCGCCGCCGTCATCGTCCATGCTCATACCCAACGCCGGTCCCGCCGGCCCATCCAACCCCTCCTTCTTCTTCTTCTCCGTACCCAGGACCTCGGTCGGCGGTCTCTGTTTCTGCGTCCGCTGCTGGGCCTGCAGCGCGGCCTCAGCGCGCCGCGACGCGGCGGCCCACTCCTCGACGTCGTCGCGGAAGCGGTCCCAGACGCAGTTGACGCAGCCGCTCATGCAGCAGTTGTCCGGCTCCTCGGGCCGCGGGGGGACTAGAACGCCCGCGATTAGCGTGCTCCTGTCGCGCAGGGCCGCGAGCCGCTCGGCCCGCTCGGCGGGGCCGGCCAGCCGCGACCCGAAGATGATACGTGCCTTTTCCTGCGCGCTCGCCGGCTGCGCTGAGGGGGCCGGGGCCGGGCGGGGCTTCGTTGCGGACGCTGAGTCCGTGGCTTTGTCGGAGGCTTTGGTACTGGCGGCAGCGCTGGTGGTGGTGGTGGTGGAAGCGGAGGAGGTGGAGGTGGAGGTGTTGGTGTTGGTGTTGGAGTCGCGCGGCGTCTTCTTCGCTGGCGCCTTGCGCACCGTCGTCCGCGGCGACTTGGGCGACGACGTCGGGGGCTCCTCGGGCTTGACGGCGGGCACCGGCTGTGGCGTGATCAGGATCGATTCGTAGTAAGGGCCCAGCGGCGTGGCCTGCGCCGGCGACGCGGCCTCGCCTGGGGTACCGCCGGGGAGCCTCGAGCCGGTGGAGAGGAAGGCGGCGCGATGCGATTGAGGCGGCTGTTGGAATGCGGACGATCGTAACCTGGCGGCCCTCACCAAGGGCCGGGTGTTGAAAGACATGGTGGATAGGATGATGATGTTTTGTATAGGGGTTGCGATAGGGGTATCACAGGTTCGGAGATTCAGATGGGCGACAAATTGAAAGTGAGTAATATTTGTTGTTTCGCATTCATTGTAAGAGCCGGCAAGTTCCCGGGAATAGAGTTGCGCTTTCACGTCATAATAAGAAATGGGGGATTTTCGGTAATATGGCACCGAGGCACGTGATAGAGAAGATTCAAGACACGGAAAGCGACATCCATAGATCTGGAGTCGAGGCAAAAGGTACGTATCCATCGTCACTGATAAGATAAGATAAGAATTCATAGGAACCTGTGTACTTTGTACCGCTGTGGTGGTGGGACATCATAAACCTGCGACGCGTCCACAGCGCTATCAAAATGTTGATACGCGTTTTATAAGTTGTTCGACAACATCTGGACCACTTCGCAGCGCATTGGGCTGTGGTGACCGCCTCGAGCCCCTGGAATGGCCCATTGATTGAATGGTTCCCCCTTTTATTCATTCATAATTGCTGGTAGTATAACGTGTCTTTTACCCAAGTCTACCGAAGCGGGACAGTAACACTACTTCAAGCCTGAAGGCCTATCTATACCTGGGGTCTATAGTAACCAACCAGTACTTACGGCGCATACGACTGGTGTTGGGTTGTTTAATCATGTTGCTATAGCTGCATATATCCAAGTATTCGCCAATTCAACAAGTCGACAGATCTAATGGACTCCTCAGCACCAAAACGGCGGAAGACGTCGCCTACTACAAATGTCCCAGTCGGGGGGTCAGATGCGTCCTCGTCGTCAGGCAGATCAACTAGGAGTTCTACAAGACGAAGGAGGCCATCATTTGCGTCGCCCACGAAGGCAAGCCTCGCACGATCTAACCCCGAAATTCTACGACGACGGAGCGCCACGAGAGCCCAGTCTTCGAACGATGCGCCGGCCGCCTCTGAACTAGGCAACCCAACGGGTGACGGGAGCGATTCGCAAATGCCAGCATCAGGGACTGGTCCAGCTGCTGAACATGCCGAAGGCGTCGAAGTGAACGGCGATGCACAGCAGCGACCATCGGCGCCGGCTAGCCAGCCGAAGAGTCCTATCCGACGCGCTACCGGCGCAATGGCCTTGCAGCCGCGAAGAACCCCCAACAAGCCATCACCGCGCCCACTACCGCCGCCCTCGGCAGAGGACGAGGAGTTGATCAATCCGTTTAGAGGACGGGTTCTTCGGCGGTCGCCACCTCCTGGCGTGCTACCCACCATCGTGCCGGAAGAGCCAGAACTCCCGCCAACACCGACTGAGAAGGGCCTTTCGGACCCTGCCTCAGTCCACACGTCGCCCGTTGGGATTCATAATACGCCGTCTAAACGTCCGAGGAGGAGCAGGGCCCTAGCTGAGCGGATCAAAAGTTCGCCTTTGAAACAGCCGCCGCTGCGTCCACCGGAAATGGAGCTGGCCAAGAAACCTACGCGTGGAAGAAGGTCTCTTGAGACTAGAGAGACCACAGAGACGGACAACGAGTTCGCGTTAGCGACCAGGCCTCGAAGCACAAACAAGAAGCGGAAATATCATCCAGCTCGAAATATCCCGGAACCAGACCCCCTAATAGACAAGAAGACACTACGAGATTCACTACTGAGCGAGGTTGCTTCTTTAGAAGCAGATCTTAAATTGGCTACTCGGGAGAACGAACGCATACGTCAACTACAGCAGACCCGACGAGGCGTCCCAGTGGCCACAGCGCCCGAAGACGAAGCAGGACTACTCGATCTTCTCCGCCGGCACGCCCTGCCACCAGAAAAGGAGGCAGCGCCGGATCCGACGCAGGACTTCCTCGAAGCAGCACTAAACCCCATCGCCTTCCTGCCCTTCGGAAAAGCAAATCCCACGCTCCCGTCTCTCTTCCCCCCGCAGCAGGAGAACCCGGATGCCGCCGACGAGGACCAACCCCCGCTCTCCCACCACCCCATCCCCATGACGGCGGCGGAGGAACTGCCCTACCTGCAGGTCTTCACGCCCCTGACCTTCACATCCACGATCTCCACGCTCCCGCGAGCCGCCGACGACAGCGACGCCGCAAACCCGGCGCCGCTGATGCAGAAACACGTCATCTCCATCTCCTCGACGACGCCGCCGGGCCTCTTCGCCGCCCGCATCGAGATGACGGTGAACAGCAAGACGCTCTCCGTCGCCGACCTGCACGTGCCACGCCAGGGCCTCGACCCCGCCGCCGTCGGCGAGCTGGCGCCCTTCATCGAGAAGCTCCTGGTCCCCGGTGGTAGTGGTAGTGGTAGTAGTGGGGGAGGGAGTGGGAACAGCGCGCTGACGCGCAACATCAGCGTCATAACCTGGGCCATGGGCGAGTGGGTGCGCGTCGCGACCGCCCGCGCGCGCTTCTGGTGCGCGCTCGAGCGCGAGCTCGGCTCCGGGGACGCCGTCGCGGCGTGCGTGCGGCGGATGCGGCGGGGCGCTCACCATCATCGGAGAAGACCGGGCAGACGACCCGCCACCTCAGACGAGGAAGATGGCGATAGCGATGAAGACGGCGATGAGGAGGCTGGGAAGAAGAAGCACCGGTTCACGAAGGCGGACCTGTTCGCGCACCTCGGGCGCACGAGCCTGGACCTGGACCTCGCGGGCAGCGATGCCTATAACACGGCGGAGACGCCGCGGGTGCGCGTGCGGTGGCGCATCGAGTTCGATTGGACGGGCGAGGCGCGCAGTCGGTTGGGCGTGTTGGTTGGGGCGCCTGCGAGGTGTGAGTTTTTTTTGTTTTTTTTATTATATTTGCCCCCTTTTCTTTCCTTTCCTTTCCATTGCTTTCTTTACTTTCCTTCGGGTAGACAGGGTGTAGCTTGTATGGAATAGGGAGGGTATGCATGGTATGTATGGTATGCATGGCTAACGAGCAGCAGGGCACGGGCACGACGCGAAGGGCACGCTGACGGATATACCCGGCGTGTTCGACAAGCTGATCCAGGAGAACCGGGATCCGATGTACGCGGTGAAGACGGTGGTTGCGCTGCTTGTGGGCGAGGGGGATGGATAGATGGATAGATACACTGGCTGTACAGTATTGTCAGGTTGGTTCTTGGGGGATATGTACGAGTGAGCGAGTGGATGGGCATATCACGGTATTCGGGTGTAGAAGCTTGCATGTAAGCGGTAGCTCGAATTCATTCATGGGCCGATGCGCTCGTGGTTTGGTTGTCTTGACTCGACATGGCAATTTCAATGCATGTTTCTGAGGCTTCGATATCCGAAGTACAAAGCAGGTTCACATAAGTAATTCGAGTATACAGCACCCCTTCGGCCCACTAGAAGCAATA
Source organism: Whalleya microplaca (assembly GCA_022497155.1). Taxonomy (NCBI): domain Eukaryota; kingdom Fungi; phylum Ascomycota; class Sordariomycetes; order Xylariales; family Xylariaceae; genus Whalleya; species Whalleya microplaca. Next base: position 112,626 of record MU385772.1, read on the forward strand.
GACCGAGTTTCCATGATAGCATACCGTTGTAGCGCTCCTGAGTACGATGTAATTATTTCCATTAACTGTGATGGAGAAGGCTACCCTGCCAATTCAATGCATACGCGATCCTCGGCACCGCATTCTGGCTGAGCTGACAATGCCTGCTGTCTGCCCGCCTGCCTGCCTGTCCTCCATTACCCCTTTCTTCCCAGACGACGAGCGCGTTGTCTTTGTGGCCGGCCCCCTACATCGTACATAGACGCAATGCCCGTACGTACGTACACAATAGAACCATACGATAGAAGACAGCAGATTTAGTCGACATCGACGCCCAAACGGCGCAGGTCTGCCTTCGCCAGGTCGATCTCGCCCATCAGCTCCTTGTGGGCCTCGGGCACGTCGTTGAAGGTCATCACGTTCCAGCCGAGTCGGAAGAGGAGGAATGCGCCGAAGGAGACGAGGGCCCAGAAGGGGAGCTGTATACCATCGGTTAGCTATTTTTTTCGCCCGCCAAGTAAGGGTATTATTATGTATGGAGGGTCAGGTAGTATGGGAGAGCACATACAAGGGGCACGATCTCGGTCTGCACCAGCTCGGGCAGCGGGATAAGCTGGAGGTAGAGGGCGAGGTAGAGCTACAGTCGCAAGGAGATGTCAGTTAGCAACTAAGTAAGCAAGCAAGCAAGCATCGCAACACAGTGGACGACTGTCCCTCCCCAACGCAGCGCAATCAGTCCATCAGTCCATCAGTCCATCAATCCATCAATCTGTCAATCCGTCCCATCGCAGGCAGGACACAAGCTCCAAAGGGGTGCGGGTTCCAACAACGTACAGAGGTGACCAGGAGGCCGATGGAGATGGTCTGTAGGGCGCGTGTCATCTTGGCCAGTCAATTGTGTATTCGGAATCAGTAATTGGTGTTGTTTGAGGATGACTTTCGATAGAATATGCGTAGTAAAGGAGCGAGCGACTGACTTGGAAGTGTACGCAAATAGTTGGTGTTCCGCGTCGAGGACAAATTGACTTTGGGTCGCGTTCTGACAAATGGGACATAAAAATGGATTCACTTACAGGTACCCATGTACCTAGAAGGTAACACTCCTGAGGTCTTTAGTGGTCCGAGCGTCAGAGACACTGTTCATGATCCGATGCTAATAAATCACTGTACTCTTACAGCAAGCCATGTAAACTTGGATATCCCAATTCAATCAGTTCATATTTAGTCAGTGAAAGGGCATAATATAATGTGTAAACAAATATCCCATTTATAAAAATGGGACCAAGAGAAATGAGACAGTCTGTAACCAAGTAACCAAAGTGTAAGTTTATATTAGTATCAATGAAATACAAAAAAATGTTGAAGCGTTTTCCCGGAAAGCGACGCCTGCAGGATTCGAACCTGCGCCTCCGAAGAGAATGCCTATACTACTCATGATAGCAGGGCACCACATTAGGCCACTCTGTCAAAGCGCCTTCGCTGCGTTTGAGTCCGTGCACTTGAACTCAAGTCAGTACATAAATTCATCTATGGTTGTGAGGCAGAGCATGCCTCATGCACAGTGGAGGAGCAGATACGTGAACTGTACCTAAGGAATTCATTAGAAAAGACCAACATCTAGGTCCAGACCTACATACAGTAGGTGATGAGGTTGAGATAAGTGCATCTAGGATGTGAAATATGAGATATGAAATCTGAGATTGACAAGTGTGCTCAATTCATTTGAATCCGAGAATACTATCGATCTGGCAGGTATGGATGCATTCCTGCAACAGGTACTTGAGGTATTCTGTATATTTTCTTCAAAAGGGGTGAACATCCCGCGCATCACACAACGGGAGTACTGCTGACGATATCCTACATGATACACTAATCTGGCTACTCGCTCAGTTCTTACATTCTAAATGTACCCAAATGTGCAATACAAATGAGTATATACATAGGTAAACCGTACACCGACCCCAATTGAGTACATGCGTCATATCCGGGTTCTAATACGGTACTCCGTACATGTATTGTACCTGTAATATCACCAGCTTCCCTTCACAATGGAATAATTCATGGGCACATACGAAAGCTGTTCCCCTTTGGTGGGTTTCGCGAATGAGACGACAAAGAAAGAGAGCGTCTACACATCTTGTACAATCGCTTACACTCAGGTGTCATCATGCTTTGAAGTTTCTTTTATGTGCACTGAAAGACATTGTCCACCAACACAATGACTTTCTTGAATGAAGCATCACACTATAAATTGGCTGTCCAATGACTTGAGAGCTACTCTCACTACACTCACCACACTCACCTGGGTAAGTCTACCAATCCAAATTTGAAGTTTTACATTTTTACCTTACAGCTAACACAATGCCTGCCCACGCCGATTTCGATTTCAACGCTCCCTTGACTCCGAAGCCTACTTCGGAGCCTCTTCCGGCGGCCGAGTTGACCGATGAGCGAGAGATTCGAACCGCCGGTGAAACCTGCCAGGCGCCAATCCCATCCTCTCCTGAATCTCTTGACATTGAGATGCCTGATGCCGACTATCCCAGCACCGACAACGTTCTTGGGAATTCCATCCCTGCAGCCCCTTTATTTGATGACCCCATGAACTACTATGAATCCGACGTGAACGATGTAGAAATGGTAGATGTTGTCTACGAGCATACAGAGGAATCGGGTCCAATCATCGATAGTAAGTCTCCCACTCCATCTCCCACTCCAGAGAAGCAGCCGGCTCCCAGCCCTCATCCCGAGCCCCTGAAGAATCAGCAGGTTGTTGCTCAGTCTGCGGATCCTGTCCCAAACAAGCAGCAAGCTGCTGTTCCTCATGGCGAGCCTCTGAATGACCAGGAGGTTATCACTGACCATTATTATGAAGATTTGAATGTTGCGGGATCTGCTATTCAAGGTAACTCTTTTGAGCCGTCAGTTATGAAGAATGGTATGGTCATGCTTCTGAATGGCAGCACCGTTAAGTCCGTCACTGTAGAGACTGATCGGGTCCAGATTTGCTTTTGAGAAGTCTAGTTCTGTAAGTAATCATCCCCTTTATTAATCACAGCGAATATGCTAGCTGTAGGTAGGTAGGTCACAGTAGGTGGCTATCGCTAACGAATCACACCTTCTGTAACTCCTTATCTGGACTAATGATCATTTAATGGTGAGTTGAAGAAAATATGGATTAGTCCACCCAAAGATGTCCATCTATGAGCTATGTAGCCGATTAGTCCAAGCAAAGTCACGATCTAACTAGCATATATTAATAAAGGCATTCAGCTCAATACCCTTTCAATGATAGTTCTGGCCTGAGACAAGGTCTGTGAACTGTCATATCCTATGATTTAGCCTGTTATTTGATTGTGTGTGACGAATTTCTCCTAAACTCCCCATTCATAGCTATGAACTGATTGTGACATCAAGCGTAGACATCATGGTTCTTAACCTACACATATGAATATGACGGAAAGCCCATATCAGCATTAGATGTTCATATAGCCGTATGGGCCGATACGGTCATCAATCTAGGGGCGCTTCATGTTCGTGCAGCTGAGCGCAAAAGTATCATCTGGATTCGTAAAGATCGAAGTGGCCAACTAGCTTATTGAACTCTTAAAGAACGTGAGCTTTAAGGGCAATACGAACACATATAATGAATGCTTGGACCCAACCTCGAATGGGTACAGAGGCATTCTTTGTCAAGACATACTAAACTAGGATGGGAGAGAATATTGCAAAAGACGTGCGGCCACTTCGTGATCTATGGGACCGCCAATATATCTGGGGTGATATTCATGCGATTCGTACTCGCATTGCCGGACTAGAAAACCAACGAAAAGAATACGTAGACCAGCCAGTGCGCTTTCTCTTATCGGATCACCGTAGTTGATTGACGCAAGCACGCTAATTCATCGAGCATTGTCAACTTCACCGGAAATGCTTGCTAGCGAATCACTCTAGTAAAGTGGTAAGTAGTACACCGTTCCTGGATTGGTCATTGGGACCGTGCTCTAGTGATATGCACCAATAATCAAACGAAGCAATACGCCGTATCAGCATTTCAAACCCCGGACCGTGAGTGGAACGCTGCTTTTATAACTGAGTAGATTCTTAGAGCTTTCTCTCTATGGGCTTGGTATCGGTTTCTCTGATAGTGACACTCCAATATCAATTTTGTTTGTAGTCATGTTGTCTCAGCTCCGACGGAAACCCCATGTTGTCCTGTATACGCCGTATTCCGTTGGTTTCACCCACCATGATTCCGGTGCATATTTCCGGTGCGTAGTCCGACAATCAAAGCAAGTAAATCGCGCAGTTCTGTCCCGTCACTATCATATAACTCAGAGCTTCTTCCGCTCTCTACCGAATTAATCGTCGTCAAATCTATACATACTCGAAGGGTACGCGCTATGATAAAGGAGTCGGTGTAAGATCATGAATGTATCGATGAAGCTTGAAACGGGCTTCCATGTAGGCTACCACGTCTCCCCGGGATCCCGGGAAATTTCCCCATCTTCGCCTTTGAAAGTTCAGCTATAGCTCCAAGAGTCTTTGTCGCAAGGGTGGTAAGCCAATGTTCTCTAAGACCCAGGAAATGCTATCTTCCCATTCTAATACTAGAGTAGGGTGTACTTTTTGCAATAAATCCAATATCTCCATCGCAGTATTTGGGCCGATAGCTGACCACCAGGCGAATACGGAATCAAATTTGCTAACCATCACAGCCCAATGCATGACTATTAGCAAAGCGAATGGCCTAGATTCACGAAAGGCCGTAGAAAAGGCCGGTCCAGCTAGGCTAGGAAAGGCCGAACTGAAGTTTTTCAACAAGCCCCTACCCTCCTCGGCGAAGCATAGCTGTAAAGAAGCAATTGCTTTCCGGTACAAGTCGTATTCCGAGGACGTGTCGTATCCTCCTATCCTTATACGTGATGGCTCTTCTTCTTCTGTATCATTAACGATCTCATCGCAGGGTTTGTATTTCTGGTCGTTGAAGCGGCTGAGCCGAGATAAAGCTTCCCTAGTGTCTGGGTCGATGAAGTTCTTCGATGCTCCAACCCGACCTACGAGGAGGCGAACTGGTGCTGGGCTGTCATAAATCCATTCTGCCGAAGCTAATGCGATGGAAGAGCTGCCATTGAGCAGATCGAAGGCTATCCTCATCAGGGTAAGCATACTTCCGTCCATGTGAGTGAGATGGTGTATTGCTATATTGACACTGACGGTTATGGCCGAGAACATGTACACAATATGGCAATTTTCCGCGTTGAGGTTGCTGAGTTGTGTGCGAAAGGAGTTACTACCCCTATTGAAGAACTGTATTGCCGCGTTGACATACGTCTTGGCCTTCGCTTCTTCCTCAACGTGCGACGCGATTTGGACCGCCGACATCGCAAATATGCAATCCATCATGAAGTCATACCGAAGAGCTTCGCGCGGCAATATGGATTGCATATAAGGGCCATCTTCGGGTATGCAGCACAAATCCTTGAACGCGGTCGTCGACCACAGATGCATCAACTCCAGCTCAAGCAATCTAGTAGGTCCGCCGTAGGGGGCGCATATGGAGACCACGCTTCCCTGTGGCCTCTCAACCGGTGAATGCGATCGTGACTGCGTCTGCCTGGGACGTATAGAAAGCGAGTTTTGGGTCTGCTTGGGTTTCATCCAACTGTAGACGCATTCGGCCTTTCGTAGGTCACAGTTGGTGCAAGGCGGGCCTTGCTCGTCGCACTATCAATTAGGGATACCCTTCAACACATGCTCTAGAATCTACGCAGATTGGCGGGGCGTACCTTGACATGCCATTGTTTGCAGTTCTGGCAACCTCTTCGCGATTTCTTATGAGACCTTCGTTTCAGCATAGTCATGTTGATTTACCCCAATCAAGATACTGCCAGCCTCTAAAATTTGATCAGTCATCAAAGAGTGATGATAGTGTATTTATAGCACTTCAACCCAGCGACCGTCTCCAAGGGAAGAAAGAATACTCTGCCGATACTCTGTCGCTGCTAGCTGGGTCGAGAAACTCGGTGCATTTCTAGGTCTTGCTGCGCCGCAGTCATTTGACTACACTTGTCCGACACGTTGAGGACTTTTGATTGGCTGAACAGTGCGGCAGGGTAACGCCTTATCCTTGTCAAGGCTATAGCTGATCTTACATAAGGCTATGCATAGCCTGTACAGCGAGCTGTATGTAAAACGATTGCTCAGAAAACGGACGCCGTGAAGCTAATAACAAAAACGACCCGAGACGTAATTTCTAAGTGCTTACAGGTGCAACCCCATTGGCCACTCTCTCAGAATATGAAAGACATTCATTACGCAGAGCCAAGATTCTGCCAAGACATGATACAAAGGACCGAAGACCGATCATTTCAAGACGTGTAATTTGAACCGAAACTCCTACGGAACACTTCCGTATCATATGTAAGACTATCATATATTTGGTTAGCGTGTGGCTTAGATCGTAGTTTGAGAGACAACCATGCTTACTGTCAAGGTCTTCATGCGCATTCATAAATCTTATGTTGGCTTTCATACTTATAGTGTGTGTAATGATCATTTAGGTGCTGCCGTGATCACTTGAGTGGTCGTCAATTATAATCGTGAAAGTTGTCAAGTCTCAGGGATCTCCCCTTACAACAGCTCGGAAGATCCTTTCCTCACGGTGTGAAGGGCTCTCAGAGCAACTATTGCTCCGAGCTCCAATTACCCAAAGCACTAGGTAAAACTAATACCCCGATCGTCACATTAGATTAGATTGAGTCACTGATAAAGAGGCTGCTTAAAGAATCAAATGAGGATCCTAGGAACAGGAAGTTATCTGATGGGTACTCTGTCACCTCTTATATCAAAGGCAAGTCCAAGAGATGCAGCTTGAGCTTGGCTGTCATTTTCCCCAGCATTTATCTAACAGACAGTCTATCTAATTATAAGACCATCTTGTCTAGTTCCTTACCAGAGACGGTAGCGTAGATTCTCAACATTACGCCTAATTTTATAAATTTGAGGAGTTGATTGACTTCAGCAGAGAAAATAACTACCTCCTGATAGGAATATGACACTAGTGGTTTGTCTTAAGAAGACGACAATATAGATGAGAGAGAGTTCAGCATGTATAAGGAGTCGCATAAGCCCAGTAACTATCTAAGTCGTCTTTAGTAGATTGCTCTCTATCAGCGAGACAATTAAACTTCTAAAGACTCCGATACTCTAGTAGACCATCCGACGGGCTAGCTCTTATGTACGAGTCATCTTCGACAGGTATCTCCACATTGTCGGCCAACGTTCCAAAGCTCAAGTATTTGACTGGCTCTTCCGAGTCTTCGTACCGGGTTGTTGGTATCTTCACCAGTCCCCACTTCAGGAGTGACTGAGAGACCCTGACCAAATCAGGCTCTTTGTCATAAGTGAGTAATTGCGTCTCATCTTCAGAAAACTTTGTGGCCGCTTCAGGCTGCATCTTCTGCAATTCATGTATGCTTTGAACTTTATCTACTTCATCCATTGTGTGTATAACACTGGGTATACGGCGATGTGGTTTGACTTGGCAGGCTGCGGAAAGTGCTAGGGAATTAGCTCCAACGTTTGGAATAATCCCAGGAAGAATTCTGCGGCCAATAATCCAAGGTATTGGAACCAAGATTACTCCCAATATGAACAGGAATAACAGAGCTCCAGATGAGGTGCCCCAGGCGATGACAGACCCTTGAGGAAGACTGATAGGGTCTGCTGTATAACTACCTTCATACCCCTGGTCTGCCACGTAGTAAGCTGCAGCGAGGATACCGTTGTCAGTAGTGCTTTGGACAGATCGAATACTCTTATACCATTTCAGAGCGGGTAACTTACAGCCTTGGGTCACAACAATATGAAGGCAAATTGAGAGTAGCCAGTGAACAACGATACTCATAATGATCAGCGGGATGCTGTACCTATATGGCAATTGTAGCCTGTACGTCTCTCGTTGCTGGCCCCTTTAACACGTTAGTCGCCAGGAGCTAGCTTGGATTTAATAACGACTTTGATGACGTTTTAAATGATGAAATATGAACTCACTGTGGTTTTGTGACACGGAGGGCTCGATATGACGTTGAGAACATTGCCCATTCTTGGCAGCTTTCCAGCCTGGTCAAGAGCGAGTTATACACGAGATACCATAATGCAAAAAACAATTGCAAAGAATTAGCAAAAATGACTTGAGAGATAAACGATGAATGGGGGACAGGGGCAAGCATGAAGCTATCAGGCTCAGTTCCGCCTATGTTTATAAACTTGCTATAGCAAAATCAGTTACTGCCTCTGCATGAAGAGAGGACTCGAGATAACTCACAGCTGTCCCCCACTAGCTAGTTCAGCTAATAGACACGCGCCAACCGCGATAGTACCCAAGATTAAAATAGCATAGCTTGCATACCAAATGCTGCGCGGTACGGTCGATGCACGGCGTTCGCGTTGAAAATAGAATTGCTCCAGATCAACTAATTTGGAATTACCATTCCTTGCCGCTTCTGAGAGAACTGACTGGTTCACAATCCCAATTTGCGAGGACACTGGGTCTGGAATAGAAATGAACGAGGCAATCGCGTCCCCCGGCGTGACAAGTGATTCTTGGGGACCTATAATGATAACCACGACGATGCATGTAATCAGTTTGACCAGACCAGCTAGCAGTACTGCTAAAAGGAACGGGATCGACAATCCTACATGGCACATAACGGCTTCTCTCGGCTGAGCAATGCAGTGAGATATATTCAAGTATTCCTCCTGAGGCCGCAGGCCCACTTGATAAGCGTATTCTGAATAGTTCTGAACTGAATAATCTGCGGCTGGTGCAGGGTAATTGGTCCAAGGGGGCCACTGTGGTGTATTCCAGGTCACAACTTCACCAGGAAAGGAGTTGGAGAAAAAGCGGACAGTAAAAGACGCATCAGTAGACTCTGTATTGTAAGTGACCATGTCGCAATTGGTTGAGCAGCCGGGCAAGCCCCTTGATTTGATCCTTGCGAACATACGGCATTGCGATGAGGACCAAAGCGAGTTTCCAGCAGAGTTTGGTATTTTTCCCGTCCAAAACGCGTCTGCGTCTTCCGTGAGATTCCATGTATCGGCTCGGACCCAGTCCGGTCTATCAACGACCATAACCACATCCTGATAGTCACGCAAGCCACTGCAGGCAACATATTCCGCTAGACAGCTTCGCGCATCAAGGCGAGTCCATTTTGAAGCATCAGAAGCTGCCTTGGAAACATTCTGAGCTGCTGGCGACTCGTATCCCCGGTATTCGTCCAGAGTCGGAGGTTTGTCGTCGTCATCGTCACCATACTGAACCCCTTCTTCTGAATATCCAATGAGATGAGCTCCACTGAAAAGGCTAGCACCTGGTAAATAGTAGGCGCCACCGTTCAGAAAAGACTCGGTGGCGATAGTCAGGTGGAAGTCTCCTTCTCGACGGTCGATTTCAAATATGGCGCTGTTGAATAGCAAATGGATCGGAACCGAGCTTAAGAAGAGTATAGTCCATGCTACGCTCTTGAACCTAGACACTCGAAATATGTTCCTTAATGAAGGGATACCGATATCAACCCAATGTCCTTTCGCATGTACTAGATCAACTTCTTTTCGAGTCGGCGCATTTAGAACCTGCATGAAAAAGTTCGACGAGGCCAAGATTGCGGTAGAAAGTACATTTAACAATAAGTGAAGCGCGAAATTCGTGCGCGTGGCACCGCCGCTTTTGCAGTCACCTGTATATAACAGGAAAGTCTGGCGTATATCATTGGTGCCAATGACTGCCGCAATAAGAAAACCGATTAATAATAGAAGGAGCACTGAGATCCCTATTATGTTCCAGATAGCTGCTGTTCTCCATCCCCCCGGAAGGGTCTTCAGACTTGAATACACGCGTCCCATATTCGTAAGTTTCGAATACCGCAATTATGACCAAGGAGGACTGACTGAAATTGAATGCGTCGTGGGCAAACTTTGTCAGGTGCTAGAAGCACCTGTATTTGACAGAAAGCCATCCGATGATAGAAAAGGAGAAATAAATGGGAAAGCACATTGATGTACAATGTCTCTTGGGGTTTCACAGTTCTGATCCTTAGACACGATGCTGCATGTAAGCACTGCCTCTCATCAGGTATGAGATCGGCTTTTAACTAATTCCATGAACGGAAATTCTCTGTGTTGATCTTACGAAGACGTGTCAAAGGGCGACTGGCATATTTATATTTATCCACGACTAGCATGTGTGGTCAGGTGATACGACTATTTCTATAGAACTCTTACAAATTATTTTTGAGACGTAAATCAGCAGAGCTTGAAACCAGAGCCGCAGATGAGGCGTTCGCTATACTTATTATGTTGTCCTGCATCTTATTACCGCACGATAATTGTTGAGGTGCTAATAGTTTAAGCTCTGTCATAAGTGCTTGTGAAAGATGCCACAGTTCTCGGACTCCATCCAAGCCAAGGCTCGGCACATCCCTTAGTTGTGGCGCTCCGTTGGCTTGGATTAGCGCAACGCACATACACACGCTGATATCCTTTCCTACTAGACCCCAGAACAATCAATAGACCTCCTTGAGTAGCGTGCGGGCCCCCAATAGGTGTGACCAAAGAACTCCATCCATTCAATACCACTACAGTCTATCAGGATCGAGGTGAGCTCTACGTATCGCAACCACTAGTTGACCCTTTCTACTGTCTCTATTACAGCCGCCTGCCGCAGATATCTTGATTCTTTCCCATCGGGACAATACAGTCCAAAGTCGTGTAATAACATGTTATGTTCAATATGATGTTTTGGTCAAGCAGTAGCGGAGTATTACCCACCTGGTGTTATATATACCACTTGCCCACGCGCGTCTGTCCAACCTAATGGTTGTCGTATTAGGGGCATCCATTTCTACATCGCTCCCAATGGCTGAAACAGCCCTCCTTGGAATTCCCTTGGAGAAGACTATGGAAGCTGACATCTAAAATTGGAACTGTTTGTGTCACAACGTCTGGAAATATGCCTGTAGGAACTCGGTCGTGAGTTATGTCACATGTACCTAGTGTGGTTATGATAAAGACTATCTAGACCTGCAGATGAGCAATCCAGCTTGTCCAGTACTTGATTTGTGACAGCTAAAAGATATTTTTGTTCCTTACTTCAGCATTTGTCATACATCGAAGTACATTTAAACTATACCCATCAACCATTGCATCTATCTTGTTTCCGATGCTCGGAAAATATAGATACCTATCAAGCACGTACACTCTTGCTAGTGTTTGAGTTCTAGATATCTAGTTCGAATGTGTCCCAGGTACCTCATGCTAGGTATTCAATGACTTTGAATGACATTCGAGCTCTAACGCTAATGTTGTATGAAACGAACTACAGCCAATAATTGCCCATCTGCGACTCCAGCCTTGGTTGATCAATAATTATGTATAGTGTAGTTTCCATGGTATTGTATATATATATATAAATCATGCCTTCGTGGTATAGAAGCTTCTAATACTAGGGGTACTAGGATCCGAAGATGGAGTTTTGTATGTCCACTAGAATGTGACGATGCCAACTGCGCCCTTGGCTTGTATAGAGATATGTATTTAGCTACTCTCATCCCTGTCTTGAAGCCCGATCATTGAAGCCCTAACAATTTCTAAGGTTATGCCTTTTGACCATTTAAAGAACCATGTATAGTATGGGGATCCCAAAAACCAGATACCTATTCAACCATCCATAATCTGTTCACGATCACTTGGCTTCAGAACCGAATCAAGTAAATCCACCAAGTCCTGTTCGCCGGCTTGACGCCAGTAGTCGGCGATATCTTCAACAGCTTTGTACAGACGGTCAACCGTAGTAGAGTTGTAGCCAACGAAATCGATTTTTTCATTGCGCTGTGCGAGCCAATTCAAAAGAAATTCAATATCTGAGAGATCGTTTTCAAACTTATAAACCGACTGAGGGCGTGTACTGGTAACAAGTTGCGCGCAACGCTTCATCTTAGTTAAGATAAGTACAGCGGGATGCAAGATGGGGATTCCGGCTACAGGGAAGTTAGATTTTCAGATGGCACTAGTTGTGGTGATGATGAGATAACTGACAGGATTCAATCGTGAAGATCCGAAGCTGGCGGGGGAGCCCAAGCTCTCCCAAGGGGAGTGTTTCAATACAAACTTTATTGTTGGAATTCGTAGGCGTGAAGAACAGCTTGTAATGCTGGACCGCAAATCTGCCGTCGTGCTGCGACAACAGCTGCGTAAGTTGATCTCTCATATTCGCAGCAAAGTCAATCTCAACATCAACATCCTCGGTATGGCGATTGTGGCCGAGCAAACGAACGGCGAATCCGCCAATGACGGCGTGGTCGATGTTGTTGCTCCTCAATATATTGTGTAGAGCCTTAGCGGCTTCGAGTTGGTCTACTTGGGCAGCCATTGTTTAAAGACGTGTGAGCGGTAGAACCCCATCCATGTAATTCAAGTCGACTGTGGTGACTAAACGATTGAACGATTCGGGAGTTGTATTAAATTCTTTTCTAGATTATGGCCCAGCTAAGGTTAATCATTCTTAAAAGGCAAGTCATGATAACGCATCGCTCCTGTCATAGCTTTTATAAGCTCGCTCCTGATCCATTCTTCACCTTCTTTCATCTCCCAGCCCTTAAGGTTATTAACCGCATTGTTCATTTCTAGGACTTCCTTTTCGGATAGTGGCTGATCATCCGGCGGTATCTCATAATAATCTCCCTCATAACTCGTATCAAAGTAATGATACGCAATAACACTACACAGCGAATCGATTATTCCCCTTCGCAGTTTGTTGCCCCGTTTCTCACGAGATGCTATACGCACGAAAGCAGTACAGGCAATAGGTGGAGGCACCGTATAAATCGTACAAGGCAAGCTGTTTGCGGAGGCATCAAGACGTACAGCTTCGTCGCGGGAGATGCCTGCCCAAGACAAAGGCAGAAGCACAAGTCTGTTAAGAGGGTTGATGCTGTAACTAGTCTTGCCAGGGTCTCGAATAATATATCGAAGGCTTTGAATAGACTGCTCAGATGGATATTTTGGGGGTAATGTCTCGCGATCGGCGGCGTGATAACCAAAATCAGCCGCGAGCTTCTCGACCATATGTAACTGGTCATCAGGAACAAGGAAGAACAGGTCCTCCTACTTATAACTTAGTGCTGGGCAAATTCAGATGATGGAATCTAACTTACGGTGTCCACAACGATCGGATAGCCCAAGCGGTTTAAAAGAGCATTCTCCCACTCAATAAGAAAGATATTATGGAGTTCGAGCTGTTCAAGGAGTCGAATTGTGGAGAGATGCATTTTGTAGAGGCATTCTGCGAGATAATGGAGGTTTCAAAATTAGAAATTCATTGGGCCAAGTAAGTACCTAGATATAGAGCCAATCAAGCTGGGTACATAGGTAGCTAAGGCTCCAAGGTTTGCTCGGCCGACGGACGAATGAGCTAACAAAGCAAATACCAATAGGGCTAATGGAACTGTACCAATAGCATTGTTAGGGATCGAACCTTAGGTACCTAATTCACTTTATTAGCTCCTGGCAACACGGACTGACGGTGAGCCGGGAGACCGTCGCGATGAGTCAGCAGACTCCTTTGTGCCGCGTGTTCGATTTAGCGATATTTAGGATCTGAATAAAACTGGTATGGTACAATTGCATTTGTAAGGGGTTCACATAGGAGAGCACCAGCGGTGGTCTCAAGCCTGCCAGAGACGTGGACTTCAAGGCATGTTAATGGGCCTACCTTGAACTGGTAGAATTGATAATGTACATGTAGTTTCAATTTTCAGTGACCTTAATGTTCACATACGGTCTATGGGGCGGATAGGGGTGCATGCCTACGTAGGGCCACAGCCTGTATATGTATATATATAAAGGGGGCTTCGCCCCTATAGCTTCACTTTACACTTACCAAGTCACTATAGTCGCCATTTCATTGTCCCATATTGACACTGAGTTCAACTGAATCAGACATATCTTCGCAAAATTGACTTCGTAATTGCGGTACTTGAATGATGCCTTGTACACGGTACACACCAAAAGCGTGGTGACTAACTCCAATCTACCTATAGTAACACAGGGACATGCCTACTCCAAGTTACACCTTGCCAACAAGAGACGCGGAATTGACTTCCCCCTGTGGAAGTAATTTAGGATGCCTAAGAACCTTATGCAATCCAATGCCGACTTGCCCTGTAGCCATGAGAACCGGGGCAATAACAAAATAGAGTCGACAAGCTGATAGGCCCATTTGCTACGTCGATAGACACCATTGTGTAGATAATGAGTAGAGGAGGTCTTTACGTGTTACAAAACACGCCAGCTCTATCTTCGATTAAGCCTAGCTAGCTGTTGAAGTTATATCCCCAATCATCAGGCATATTCCCTATGGCCGGCCACAGCATCTCCAAGCTATTAGATGAATCAACCGAGAACGCCATATCCATAGCCAACACGCCGTTCATCGCCGCCGTGCTATTCTCGTCCATGAGCGGCGGCGCCATCGCGGTCCCGTCTATCAGCCCGCCTCCTCCACTGACGGCCATACTACCGGTCGAGGAAGTCGGCAAGGCCTGCTGTTCCTGTTGAGTCTGGGCGTCGCCGACGCGCATCAACTCGGCAAGGAAATCGACCTTCGTGGCTAAGTCTCGCATCACCAGCGCCGCGCTATTGGCCACAGCGAAGCTGCGCCCGAAGATCTCGAAGACGTCGATGGCGCGGTTGACGGCCTCGCGCACGGCGGGCACGATGCCGGAAGTGGGGTATGCGAAGAGGTAGCCGGCGAGGGTCAGAGCCGCGTTCCACTGCCATTGGAAGGACTCGTGCCAGCCGTTGAGGATATCGGTTTCGGACAGGACTTGGTACATGATGTGTGTTATGGCCATGCTATGACTGACAGCCGATGTGGCATGTGATTGGGCCATGGGTGTGGGTGGCGGGGGATTAAGGGAGGCTGAAGGGAAGGTAATGAATGGCCGGTAGAGGTTCATGGCTAGATTGTGATACAGTAATTCAAGGAGCAATCGCTGACGCTGCAGCCACAATGACGCAAACTGTTCAATAGCGAGAGTTGAGCGGTCGGTAGAGAACGATTCTCCACTGCCTTTTCTCTTCGTTTTCAACGCTTCGGGGACCGCTTCGACCCAAGACTGAAGAGTCTTCATGGCAGTGGCGAGAAACTCAGCATACCGTTCCAAGGCGAGCGGATCGTCATAGACCACTTGACCCTGGTCACCATTGTAGATATCTGAGTATTTGTCGTAGAAGGCCGAATGCACAGCACGTGCGGTCAGTACTAACTTGACTTGCTGTAGGTTATACGTGAGCCAGGTGACATTCGCGCCGACGGGAGCGAAGTCTGAACCAGCTGATATAGCGGTTTCGTGATCGTCCGCTGGCAGGCTACAGGACGTCGTTGACAGGTCGGTGGAAAAGGGGCGGCCAAGCTTCATAGATGTCTTGCTCTCGAGAGAATATAACGCCCACCAAAGCCGTTTACGCATCTCTCTCTCAGCCGCTGGCATGTCTTCAGATGGCTCCATATGCAATCCCAGCATTTGAGCAGTACGGACTGCTAGTGCTAGACCGCTGTGTGCCATATTTTGAAATGATGCACAGCAGAGATAAGTCATACAAAGGACCTGACATTGGAGCGTGCTGATTGACGGGCTTTCTAGCTCACTTGTCAAAAGCCTCTGACACCGCCGATAGTACCATCGGCCAGCAATGCTAGAGTCGTCGCTGTCGATGTCTGTCCCCAAGGACGAGCCTGTTGCGCCGCTCCGGGGAATTTTCGCCATCCCATACTGCATGCTTATGGCAATGACAATGTCTACCAGGGCCGATGGCTTGCGGCGCCTGCCCGGCGTCTCCCATAGCGATCTACAATGTTCCTTGAATTCGAGTTCGTTAAGGACAAGTAGGGAACTATGGTATGACTGCCAGAAAAGGTTCATGAAATACTCTTCCTGTGTAGGTGTTAGATAATCACTGTTAGCTATCGCCTTGCTGGCCTCGCGTGATGTGGATTCATTCTCATCATCGGGAAGATTGGAGTCCGGGGCCGCAAACGCTTTGGCTGTTGAATTTAGCTGGATTTGATTATCCACGTGTAGCTGCTGAAAGACGGATGTAAGGTAGGCGTTCATGCGACTAATAAAGTAGAAAAGCGATGACGGGCCGTACCACGTCTTTTGCGGAGAGTGTGCGGTGCTCGTATGAACGCCCTCCCAATATCTTTTCGGGCGGGCTTGACACCTGCCGACATTCAACACATCAGTAGGCGACGGAGCCACCGTGGATGATGGTGGAGTCGGGACTGATGAGGCTTGTGGTCGTGGCACCACATCTAATGAATTTATAGCGCCGTCAGAATGAATGTGAGAGCGACTGCGCTCCTCCTTCAGCTGCGTTTCCAAGTCCTTGACTTGTTGCCTCAGTCGTTCGATCTCTCTATTCCGTCGTCAGTTGCATTTCAAATAGGTAATGCACGATGCAGAAAATCTGTAATCGACTTACCGATAGGCGTGCGGTAGCGTCCGGGCCTCACTTGTGCCTTTGTTGCTACATTGGCCCCCTCTGTCTTGGCAGTTATTGCAAGGCACATTGGTGTCGCATTTGACTCGATGCACTCTACACCTGGAGTAATGGTTCTTAGACCTACACCGATACAAGCGACGAGGTACACTTACCAGTCGCAAGCGCGGGCAACTTGGTGTCGCTTCGGCTTGGGCGCAGGAGCACGTGTCGGAATGCCTGCGGATTCAGGCGAGCGTGAAGTTGTAGAGGAAGAAGAGCCTCCAGCCTGCGCATCAGATAGAGGACGAGTAGACTCGGATGCTCTATTTGGAAGCTGGGGCGTTCCGGCAAAGGTGGTGAACATGATGTCCAGAGTGTTTGTCATTACTAATATGACATTGTGTGTTCCCAATACTAGGTCATCCACAGTACGCTGGAATGCTGGCTGCTGGCCGCTGGCTGCTGGCTTCTGGCTAATTGATCACGCTCGAGAGCGAGTCGGCAAGGCTCCTGATTGACGATGACAACATGCTTGTCTTTTCTGCAGTCAAACAATGGTTTGGAGATCCGATAACTGGGATCAGCGAGTACTTACTTAGCGGTGATGTCGGCGATTAGATTGATTGAACACATGCACAGTAATCGCCGTTCGGAGCGCCTTAACATCGACCTCCGAGAAGCTTATTTGGAATGGTTACTTTACTTGGATAATAATAAGTGGCGAGTAGTAATTGAAACCAACACAAGTAACAACTAAATAGCAAATACTAATTTATTTAAAAAAAAATAATGTTCAAAGTGAACCAAGGCATATATCAAATGATATGTATTGTAATGAGTGGCAGGGTCTAAGGTATTTACTCCTATGTAACAAAGCACCAACAACAACTTAAAGACGGCCCGTAAGAACTCGAGACCAACAAAATTTCTTTTATTACAGAATGAATGAGAAATTACCGGTCTCTACTCCTTTATACTCCAATTCCTCTCCTAGAATTCCCATTGCTTGCACCAATGGTTCATCAATTCTGGCGTAATAGCTGTTGCGCTGCGCATGGCCAGACTCTGCTCTTGAGCGCGGTTCATACCAAATACGATCGATTCGCGGCTGTTCGCAGCTGACAATTCCCGATAAAAGTCCAATAACTTGAGGCCTGGGTTCTTTTCCAGCGCCTGGGCATCATTGGTTTGGCTCTTCTCGAGTTTGGAAACCCAATCCTGGAAACTGACTAACTGCGGAATTCGGTCCTTGCCATAATAGTCTTGGATAGCCGGCGCTAGCTCCCTCCACGACGTGGTCGCAGGGTTCACGCCGTGGAAGTATCCGTTGGCACCAGCCACGTCGAGCACTAGACTCACGATACGCTCAATAGGGGTCCAGTCGACGAGATCCTTATGCGCAAGATCGTTAGGCAGGGCCTTGATGAACAGGCTACTGGAAATAATGGAAGGAATCCATTCATGCTTGTTCCAGAAGCCGTCCTCAGTCTCGGGGCCAGCGACCTGGCAGGCGGATGATCGTAGCCGGAAAGTCAGCGGCCTTTGCAACGTCCTCGAGAATGAGACTAGCGACCATTTTACTTCTTCCGTATCCAGTGTTGGGAAGTTCAAGATTCTCGAGTCTTTCCTCAGGAATGCGGCCGTCTCGAGCATCCCAGCCATCGCATGTACTCACTGAAGAGATGAAAATGACCGAAACGCGCTTCGATGCCTCGGAAGCGAAGTTAGCTACGTTGCGGATATTGCGTAAGTGAGGCTCGAAGCTTTCGAAAGGTATATTAAAATTGACAGGCCAGGCCACGATGAAAAAGCGATCTGTTTCCTCCAATAAGCTCTTGTAGGTGTTACGACTTAGCCCAAACCCCGAACGGCTCATATCCGTATGTAAGAAGGTACATTTGGATAAGTCTGTCTTAAGCTTACGCAATTTCATGACTTCGTTCTGCTGTTTGAGGCCGCCATCTTGTGCTCTATTCAGGCAGATGACTTTCTTAACTGTCGGGTTCTTAAGTAAACGGTCTAGCAATTGTGAGCCTAGCATCCCAGTTGAACCAGTCAATATGATTGTTTGAGCATTGGTGAGAGCATCTTGACGACTTTTTTTCGCTTTAGGCAGATCCTCAGTATATTTCTTCCAGAGGAGCGCCATTGCTTCGGTCTCACGAGACTTGAGGCCAGTGATGGTTCTTGAACCATGGAGAATCAACGAGTAGATGTAATTTGCCAGTCGGCGAGGCGTGTGGTTTATGTAAATCACCCTTGTGCCTAACGAGGCGGCGTCGACACGAGGTCCTGCAGCTTCGAGACCCGCATGTAGTAGGCGAGATGTATTGATTACTTGTAAGGAGTCGATTCCCAACGAAAATAAGTCTGTATCGAGTTCTAATTTACTTCTCACCCCAAGATGGGTGTAGAACATCGCTTCGATAGATGTCGCTAACGCTGCTTCGGAACTTACATCGAGTCGAGGGATATCGAATACATAACCGCCATTCTTGTACAGCCGATCAATCTCATTCTTGTATAACTGGACAGCATTAGCTCTCTGAATCGACCCCTTGGCCCCACGAGGAAGAGATTTTTGAGGATCTGAAAGTACTGCAGCACTTAGAATTAGTACGCAATCTGCTTGAGTAGTTTGGCAAATAATTGGTGAGCCATCTAAAATCAGGGATTTCTAAAGTGGATGTACTCAAAAATTGATACCCACGAAAAGTGACCGCATGAGTAGGGTGTCTCGACGTTACTTACTTAGGAACGGCTTTGTGATCTGTCCATACGACGCCGTCTCCTCGTTCGCACGAACAACATAAGCCCACACGCTGTCAATGAATTCCTTGGTCTCTATATTGTCTTTGAGTGATTTGGTAGGCTCCACCAGCAACCCGGCTTCGAAACGATTCGAACCAAAAACTAGCGCACCCTTGACTAAGGGATGGCTTTCAATTAGCTCTTCGATGGTTGTCGGATTGAGTTTTTCTCCGCTTGAAAAAACAATTACGTCTATGAACACAGGGTGAGTAATCGATTAAGATGAGGCCTGCCTTCGGAGATTGATGGGCGGCGACCTATAAAGACAAGGGAATGGGTTTTAAAAATCACATACCATCAGACCGTCCGCAATAGATCCAATTATCCTATTCTGTGTCAGCAATAGTCGCACTAAAATGACCCAGTGGGAGATACTTACGGGAACAGTAGGGTGTGGTTTGTAGAGGTCTTTGGTATCATACTCTTGGATGTCTGGGAATGTATAGAAACATCCCTGATATCCAGGGTGTTTGCCTTTGCGGGCAATCACGAGCCGGTACATATTATCACCATCTTTGAGTTCTTGCCAATGAGCACCGAACAGGTTCGAGTTGATAATGAAGTCTAAAGCATGTGGTGAGCAACAAAAACGATGAAGAACTTCATATAAGTGACAATGTTACAGTCACATATTCAAAGTCCACCATTGCCTACAGACTTGTTTACGATGACGAGTTCCCGCGAGGACATTATAAAGGACTTTGAAGGACTCATAAGAAAACTTACATTGCCAGAGCTTAGGGTTAGACTGTACATAAGTAGGGAACAGACTGAATCTGTGATTTCGTCAATTGAACAATCCTTGGTCGCCATGTATAAATAAATACTTGCTCTGTAGTAGAGATAGCATTCACCAAGATGACACCGTTGTCTATCAATTTATTACCAATATCTACAGCGAGGCTACCTACTCTCGATTAGTTATTTTTCGGGAATTTAAAAGATCAGTAGTCTGTCTTACTCCCTCCAAAGATTACCATCTTGAGTTTTGCCAAGGGTTGGATATAAAGGGGGCTTCGGCTCATTTGTTCTAAGATTACTGGCCTAAGGAGAGGTCAGACGTGCTTCAAGAGATGTTGGTGGGCTCACAAGAGGGGCATAATTCGAGGTGTGCTTACGGCAGGAGAATTCCGTCAACATCGAGATGATCGAGACATTCGACGACTAAATCCAGAGACAGCGGGCGCTCAACTATCCCAAGCGCAATAGGATTGCCCCAGTAGATGGCTCTTACCACGAAGAGATACAGCCCACCTGCGTAAAAAAGAGGGACTAGATAGAATGAGCGCTTGTATTACAGCCATATTACAGTTATAGTATGTCTTACAAGGCCCAAATTGTCTTCTCGATTGCTCAGACCAAGCTCGAATAAATGTTGGGCACCCGTTCCAGTCTGGAACATTATGATAGGCATCGCCGATAGCTAGCATCCCCTATACCGTGTTACAGGTGTCAGTAAGCTTTTCTCCTTGTGGCCTGTGACGTAGGATTAAGAATGAAGCGAAATTGTGAGCCAGTCACCATGGATAATAGGGCAGTGTCAGATACTGACTTGCTTGACTACTACTGGCTTTGGAAGCCCAGTACTACCGCTCGTATGTAACACAACAAGCGGCGTCCATTCTGCCTGCTCAAATGTCTTGTTATAAGGGAAGTCAGGCACGTCATGAGATGGAAACCAGGCGTCCATCGGTTCAACCTCTACCCCTTTCATTTCCCGGAGTTCAAGCCATGGTTCAACCGTACTTTTATGCGATGTCGAAAAGTAGATAATCCAGCAGTCGGTCGAGTCAGATAGGGTCATCTATGCCTCACGCGAGTTGCGGGGAGAGATGAAAAGAGCCTGGTTTCGGGTTAGCCTATACACATATGCTAGATCCCTTTGCAATATCTTGCCTTATATCCTGCCTTAATGGCAGCAACCATTAATATGATATATCTAGCATCGTTAGAGCCGATATATGCTAAGGTTGGGCAAGTCCCATGTGGTGGATGTCCACATCTTTCGATGATCATGTGTGAGATGTAGTTGATGGCATTGGCATATTCCTTAAAAGTAATTGTTCTCCAACCATCTTCCGGTTTAGAAGATCGTGGGATAGAAAAAAATTCTCGCTGAGGATAGTTTTTGGCAAGTTCATCAATGACGTTGGCAATGAGCCGCTTCCCAAAGCTGTCACGAGCGGGCTCGGGTTCTTTCACTGCTACCGTTGCAATTCAGACACCTTTTTTTGGTGATCTTGGGTAACTAGAAGCTTGTGCGATTCCTTCTAGGTCTCAGCCATCTATCAAAAAAATGCTTGCTGTAGTTATTTGCTGTGAATGTAACGGTATGATATAGGAGGAGTCCTTGATACTAAAACATGCCCCCTACGTAAATTGATACCATAACTTTCTATGCTGAATTAGAGCAATAATGACTTCACCTCGGCTTCAAAATTCTCAGGTCGCTTAACTTGCAAACTGCGATATCCGAGAACCCTGCCCTGTTTTCGAGTTATACAGGACGACGTCGGATAATGGGCCTAAATCAGGGGTCGGAATACTGGGATGTGTGGCTGATAATTCAGGTGGCTGGACACCCCACAAGCTGTAGCTTATATAAATACAAGAGGTTAGGTTCCTGTCACATGGCAGACTAGAAGTGAGTCTGTGAGATGTATGATTGATAGTCCTCTCAGGAGGGAAGATCCTGGAGGAGTGCTATCTATGTCTATGGACGGTACATACTGTAAATAGCTCTCGGGAAAAATATTTTAAGTTTAAGTTGTTTAATGTATTACGATTATTACGTCGCGAGGTTACTTGGGGGAATGGTACTTAAGCTAAGGCTTCTGTTATAATATTGAGGTTGTTCTCATTATAATACTTAACGCCGGGACCGCCGCGTAACGACTATTAATATAAGCTGCCCTTAAGGTATATAGCTATACTAAGCTAGGATTATTTACTTTATATATATTAAGCTGTCACTTAATAAAAGTATTGTAGCATGTGTAATAGGGCCGGATAGCCAGTTAGCCAGTTAGGACCAGTCAGGATTAGTCAGCTTCCAGGGGCGTTTACACATGTGTATTCAGTTAGACCTTTCGCTGCTTAGACCTATTTTATGCCAAGCAAGCGATATGACTCACACGCCCTATGATCAATTCAATATGGCACCTTTTAACACACTTCAACCATCACCCTCTCATCCAGCTACTCGCAGTAGTCAGCTGGCTGATTTAAGCCTCATTAGTTCATTGCTACCCTAGAGGGTCTATCGATCGAGATAAAGATAGACGGGCCTCTAATCATTAAAACCTGTGGATACTATCCATTATGGTCTATTAGATTTCTATAGGTTAATGCAATCAAGAATGTTCTGCATCCCAAGCCTCACCTGAGAAACCATAACGTCCTTCAGACTTGGGACATCTTAAAAGTAAACGTTCCAGAACCATCGCGCACTAATCTAGAGCTAGGTCCGGTCTGCAAGGTCGAGGCGTGCAACTTCCAAGGGGCCAGGCGGCAACGCTAAGCATGCGGGTCGAACGAAGTACCAAAGGGCGTGAGAAGGCGAATTAGCCATAGCAAGTAAGCACATGTATGCCCAGCGAAGCACCAACTGTCGATTCTCCTGGGTCCCTACATATAATATAATCTCTGCCCCTCCATCACTCCCAGTTCAGTAATTATATCGCCATGATTCGTAACCGAGTTGGCTGCTCAACGACCTAATATATCACAAACCAACTAATCAGAACTTTACCCAACATTCATACACCGTACGAGCTTTAGGAACTCGTGGAATCATCACCCCCACAATGGCCTCCTCAGCTCTCCCTTTGAACGGCCACCTCGTCAAAATCGGTACTCACTCTCTGGCCCTCTATACGCACGGTGAAGAACCCAGCAGCTCCAAAGAAGCCGTCGTACTATTTGTCTCGGGCGTGGCGAGTGATGCTCTCAACTGGCAAGCCGTCGTGCGGCTGCTCGCCCCGCTACGAAGCTATACTTACGACCGTTCCGGCTATCGCAACTCGGAATCGTCGCCGCTGGCTCCATCGGCGGAGAACATCGCTCTGGAGCTCTCCCTCCTGATCGAGAAGGCTCCCATCCCAAACCCGCTGATAATCGTGGGCCACTCCTGGGCCGGCGTGCTTATACACGAGCTCATCGCCCTCAAGGGAGCTGGCCAGATCGCTGGTCTAGTGCTTGTTGATGCCAACCACGAGACGGCGCCTCTGGTGATGGACGTGAATGATCCGATCCTCTGGGCTGTTGCCGACGGTGTCGACCCATACTTTGCCTGGGGCGTCGAGGCGGAGCGCAAGCTGACGCAGGAAGAGTGGGACGCCTTCAGGGCCGCGCAAACGACCGACAAGTACAAGCTGATTGCGCAGAAAGAGGACGAGCAATACGCTCCAAGTTTTGAAACGCTGCGCAAGAAGGAGTTGAACAAAAAGCAGCCCCTGCTTGGGGACAAACCCGTCTATGTGATTAGGGGTACGCGAAGTAGGGATTGGAATGGGTTGTACAAGGCGGGTGTCGAGAAAGGGAATGGAACCGAGGAAGAGAGGAGTTATGTCAGAGAGTTGATCAAGGCGGTTGATGAGAAGAATGGGCGTCTCCAGAAGGAATTTCTGAAAGTCTCCACCAAGAGCGAGCTTGTCTCTGCAACCGAGAGCGGACACTTTGTCCAGATGACGCAGCCGGATGTTGTTGTCGGTGGAGTGAAATGGGTCCTAGAAAACTTGCCGACATCTTCGTAGTTGCCGTCCATGTGCGTGCATAATCAAATTAACGCCTGCAACTCCAAATTTCACAAGTTCACAAGGCCAGAGAAACAGATCATAGTGAGGAATGAGATGTTGAGCAACCGGCAGAGCAGGTCCCATTAATCAAGAGCCTGTTCGCACTTCAATCATATCGTCACTATCGTCATTATCACCATCGCTCGTCACCAAGGCACCAGGGCATGACCGGAGCTTTTAAAAATAGGCAATTTCGAGTGTTCTAAACTCTATCTATTGGAATAGGGGTGGCTGATAATCCAGGTGGCTGGTATACACCCCACATCCTGTGGCTATATATAGATAGTATAGGCTACGCCCCCAAGGACTCTAGTGACGATCTTTCCTTACTAATAACTACTATGATACTCATAACCTGCGCCTTTTCCAATAAGATACATGTATGTGATGAGTGCAAAGATGAAGGATAACGAGTCGAGGTGAGTGATATTAAGTCTTGGAGCTAGAAATATAAGGTAGTGAGGCATCTTTAAGAAAGAAAAAGTTTGTTCAGACCCTTATATTTCTTTGGTCGTGGTACACTCTGGTACAACTGACCTCCGAAGTACCGTATACTATACGTAGTGGTTTTAACGACTACCCCTATCGTGCCAACATACTAACCACCGTGAGGTAAACCTGTCTCATACGGTATTACCTCATTGGCGCCTAGAAGAGATATGACAGCGGCTATAATTCTGTCGTTAATAGCCCCAGACTTACAACACCACCAGAAACTTGTCGTAGGTAAACTTAAAGTAGGATGTATGTAGATTTGCGTCGTATCTATGCTAGGGAGACTTGACTGCTGCTACTAGTAGTAGAAGCAGACTGATGATATGACAAAGTTCAGAAAATTGATGGTGGTTGCTCAAATTATTCCCGCACAATAAATTTAAATACAAGAGACTTTTGAAACCGCAAAGAAAAAAAAAAGATCGTAGATTTCAGTTTCCTTCTTACATGAATTTGGATTGGTCTTAAGTTGTGAGACTCTAAAATACGATATTGCGCACTCTGTTCCATATCCAGAATTTTATTGTTTGGGGTTCTTCCCTGGCCTCACGTCTTCCTTAACAGACAAGTCTACGTGGCAACAATATAATAGTGCATACATTTTTCAGTTGAAATTATTTGAGAGCACTTATACCTATCTATTTTGGATAGATTTCTAGACTCGCCAAAGCTTATCTATAATATGGGCAGTCCTCGACAACTTTCTGATAAAGTTGAAACCTCGACTTTTCTTCATAACAATGGACTCCTGTATCTAATTAGCAGTGAGTGTGAAATATGTTTCTACTGATCTGACACCAACTCACTTCAGATATCAGTGACATAATATCGATGTGCTACGTAAAGTGGACCAAGATAGAGGTAATTCATATTGCTCAGATGCCCAACGCTCGTTCTAAGCTTTGCCTTGCAGCGACTGACTTTGTATAGATAGAATGATTTCAGCCTGGCTCGGGTTTATCACTTTCTGAAATTAGAGATATTTGTTGCACACTGTTGCGTCAAACCTGGGCCGTCTAATATATCGTCGACTTCACCATCCACTGTCAACCATAATCTAGATCTCCTCTCTAAACTTTTGTCTAACTACCAAATGCCTACATGATTTTTCCTGTTTACTTAAAACAACATCCCTCATAAAGTAACGCAATCTAATCAATCATTCCAGCTATGCTTCAAACCTCCTTACTAACAAACCCTACAACAGCTGCGGTACTACTTGGTGCCCTCCAGCTCTCTTGCCTTCAACAACTGCCGAAACGTCTCCACAACCGTGTCCCTCAAGCTTCCATATTTCAATCCCAGCACCCTCTCGGCCTTCGACCCATCAATCGTATACGCATCCTCAACCTTTCCAGGGGTACCAACTGGCAGCTTCTCCCTCAATTCCGGGATCTCCTCCCTGGCGATATCAACCACAGTTTGATACCGAAACCCTTGGGCGACGAGCAACCGCTGTCCCCTAGCCTCCGGCACCTCCAGGGCGCGCACGTGCGCGAACCCGAGCACCCTGGCATCCGCGAACCCGCCGAAATCAAACGGCGGGACGGCGTCCGCGCCGAAAAGCGCATTGAACAGCGCGACGCTCTCGCTCAGCCCCTTAGTCGTAGTCAGCTCCCACGCGTACGGGCCGAACACCCAGGGGGGGCAGATGGTGGTCAGCGCGAACCCGAGCGCGGGCTCGCCGCCGCGCTCCTCCACCCACTTCCACATGGCGCGCTCGGCCAGGGCCTTGGAGGCGCAGTACGCGACTACGCCGTTCGCGCCCTTCGCCTCGTCGTAGCTCATCTCGTTCCAGTCCTGCTCCGTGTACGCGTAGCCCGGGCGCAGGCCCTTGCCGATGTCGACGACGCTCGCGAAGCTGCTGGTCGCAACGACGCCGCGCACTTTCCCCGCGCCGAAGCGCGCCGTGGCCTCGAGCACGGCCGTGGCGCCCTTGATGGCCGGCTGCAGGAGGTCGCGCTCGTTGTCCTCGGGCGCGAGCACGAACGGCGACGCCGCGTGCAGGATGCCGGTGATGGCGCCATCAGCGAACGCGGGGGCGTAGGCCTCCACGTCCGTGATGTCGCGCACCAGCACGCTGGAGAGCTGCGATGCGTAGCTCGGGAAGTGCGCGAGTGTGCTCTGGGCTGAGGCTTCGCTGCGTGCCGTTATGCGCACGCTATACCCCCTTTTCAGGGCCGCGAGCACGATGTTGCCGCCTACGAAGCCGCCGGCACCGGTGACGAGGAGCGTGCCCTTGGGCTGCGTTTGCTGGGATGATGCCATTACTGAGAAGCGTGCAGGGTAGTATTCAAGTGGGTGACGGATGGATATATTGTTTTAGAACTGTGGGTTGGTGGGTACAGTTGGTAGGGTCAGTGATGTGAGCTCTGCGGGAATAAAGAAGCCTGATGGTTGCTGAGGAATGTGTTTCTGTGGGAGGAGATGCGCCTCTGCCGAAAAGGAAGCTTCGTAAAGCCTCTTATATATCCCACGTAGTTGTGGACTCGAGCTCTAGGCCCTGGATTCGACTAGGTATATTGTTCTCAACAGTCTGTGTAATACCTAGCTTATGCACCCTCCTCGTACATGTAGGTCAAAACGGGTCCTTATTCAGCGTTACCGACTGTGTTACCGGGGATAAGATGATTATGCAGTTGCGACAGTTGCGTACGTGATAGATGCTTGGCTGGTGTGTCTGGTGTCCTGGAGGGAGGAACTGTGCGTAGGCCCTCACCCCCTTTTATACACAGGTATGGAGAGGGAACTTGGATGATAGTGGCATGAGCCATATGTAAGCCACCAAAGATCATCCCCACCCTCGTGATTAGATCGTCGGATATGTGGCCAACCTGATAATTCATTGTAGTCCAATGGAGCCTCCGGTCCCGTTCGTCTACCGGCGAGGCTCGTTCAGACCGGGAGGTCCTAAGCCGCGCAAATGGTTGGTGAGCTACCACATAGGAAAACATAGTCACATCGCCGTAGGTGATAATATGGTAACGACGATGGGGTTTAAGAGATATACATAGTCGTCCTATTCGGGTTGCTTCAACGCCGATATAGGCCATCCGCAACTCCACAACTCCGAAACACTGTAGGCATCTAAATATAGTCATGCTATGAAATAAACGGCGCCAGGCATTTTGATAACGCCATAAACGGCCCTACTTGTTTCCACCGATGGTGTCGGGGAAGAAAGCGTTAAGTGGTTGGGGCCATCTGTGACGTTTCGGCGTTTCGGCGTTTAGCAGGATTGATGCAAATTCGTAGCTATCAGGGTATTTTGGCGGAGATATTATACTGGGTTAGCTAATGTACGTTAAAGCCACTACATATGTATATGCCTACAGTATTATTGGCCTTGTAAGTGCCTTAGTAAGGGATTAAGAAAATTTGACAAGCTAATGCTTACATCCGGGCAAGAGCTGATGAGGTATAGCGCCACCCTGGAGCCATAGGCTTATGTGCAATTACAGATACTTCACCTCGCTCCTATACTAAGGCTCAACTAGTTCAGTATACCATCATCCAGTAGTTTAGTAATTCTCCACACTAAATACATACATTCAACACCTAGCAGACGTATCTAATTCGAACTATATATTCAAACATGGGCATTGCTTGAGATCGACTGTTCGAGCGCTGTCATCAAATCGAGCTGGTGTTTGAAATTCCTGATTACTACTAGTCGTTTCGAGTTTAGTTACACTCATTATATACCTTCATAAACTATTTCGACAATGTTGATTTGAGGGTCAAGGACTTGTACAGTACAAGGCACGAATAGTAGCATTGTGTATATATAGAAGGCTATCCGCCACTCTAGATATCTGAACCTCAAGTCAATCAAGTCTCATTAACACTGTATTTCGACACATGATTCCTGGTAATTTTAGCCGACAGCTATATCAGCCATATCAGCCAGACTATCCACGTCAGCCATCTTCTGACCTGCTTACGCCTTATGCTGGCTATCTTTACGTCCGTATGCTTCACTGGAGATAGTTCTCTGATATATGGGGTGTTACGGGCAACTTCAGTTGTAAATATCAACCAGTTATCTCAGTTCACATACTAATAGCTCGGCTTTAATTGCCCCAAGTCAGTGGTGTAACTTGACTAACCTTAATTTCATTAGGTAAAGATACTGGACTACCATCAAAGTGCTATTACAACAGGAACCTATACGTGGAATCACTATCACCAGGGACGCCACCTCTCTTGGCCCATCCCACCCATCGAACCCTACCTAGGTATAATCTTCAAACCGACGCAGGGGTTACCTGAGGAAGATTGAGGAGAACAAAGCGATACTTACACGCCGCACTCCGACTGCCATGTCAACCCCATGACGCGCCACTCTCGGGGCGATCTTGGGACGTGAGGTGAAGGGACCCTCGCTCGAGCGAGGCCGTAGTGCTGCTTAGGAAGAGTGCGAATAGTCGCCGAGTGATGTCACCTTACTTCACTCCGTCGTTGAAATTATACCGGCCATTTCTAGAAACGGCCGGTCCCCTCATGGCCATTACGGGATACACCGAGGACCGGAGGAAAAAAAAAAAAAAAAAAAAAAAACACAACCGGCGATATTGAGTTTGTCAAATGGAATCGTTGCCATTAGTAAATCCCGTAGTATTGTGGCTTTTTATTGACTCTCCCCAAGGATGTCCGATAGGATGAAGAACTTCATGTAGGTAGACCAGTCAAGAGCCAATCATGGCTGCCCATGGAGTTTTAGTTGACCCTTACTTTATAGAGGGAGTTCAAAGAAGCGCCAAAGGTTATCGAGGCACTTATATAAATATGATCATACTAGTCATGATTTGTGCTCAGGACTTTGTTACCTACTGAAATGAGTCCGGCCTGTCATCTGTACTCTTACTAGAAAGTGCTTACAATAATCACTTCTGCTCGTTCTTAGGTTAGATAATAAAGACGAAGAAAAAGTAAGATCACATGCTGTTACTCGATCCTTGCCTTCCCCCCTCCCATGAGGAATCGATGGAACAATCTCTTGAATGATGTCTGCCGTGCTACCTGCCAGTGAAGGCGAACGGGGTTCCGTGATTCGTTCGGCGGTAGTTATAAACTCTATACTTAGCAAGGAATATGATTGGCATTAGATAAGCGTATTACCTATGTTCGTAGATCATTACGTATCTGACGATAACAACCACAATCTAATCAAGCCTCATACGCAAACTTATATATATCTTGTCACGTCCTATGAAAACCATATGCTATGAGCCATCGTAATTTGTATCCATCAGTAACATCTCGTCCCGTCCTGTCCCGAAATACCAATATGTTTCCCGTACCAATAACCACGCTCCGTTCTGACTACTGCATATATGTTGAAAGATATGTAGTCTAAGTGTATCTAGAGAGCCCTTAAGGCACGCGTTTAATTGTAATAAAACACAAGGATCATCTTCCCAACTTCATTTTCTGTGCTGTGATCCTGAATATAGAGGGAAAGCAGGGTGCCCGATTCTGTACCATATATCTGCAACCATCTA
This sequence comes from Whalleya microplaca, assembly GCA_022497155.1. NCBI lineage: Eukaryota > Fungi > Ascomycota > Sordariomycetes > Xylariales > Xylariaceae > Whalleya > Whalleya microplaca. The sequence goes on from MU385772.1 coordinate 142,759, forward strand.
TTCATATATTGTCATGGGGCTAGTATACCGTACCTGGCAGTCAGTGGCATATAAGATGGCTGGTTTTCTTTTCATTTAGTTAAGCAGCTTTAGCCAGTCAGTTACTACTCAATCGAAGCCTCTCCCCTTTGATCAAGAGGTATCATATATGCTATCGAGGTTATCTTTACTCTATTGATACGTATTGGCTTCCTTTATATCTTATACACTAGTACCCTACCCCACGACAATATGTGGCTATCATATACGTAGTACAGCAGCCCGTATTCGAGACTGATCTTTATATACCACGTCTATCCAGAGAACCATCTCCCCAGAAGCCTCAGATTTTCTGATGGATGGCAAGATCAATAGGTTTGCCCTGTTTTCTGTATCATGAACTCTACATAAGACTTACCCTAAGCCATACCTACCTCACAAGCATCACCAGTTAACTAGCTTTCGAGCCAATCTCAACTCCAGCAGCAACAGCTCACCCACCCGTTCACAAGCCCCGACTACAACCCAACACGGCCCCTATATGCATACGATCACACTTTACAAAGGCAGACACAAACACAAACTCGACATCCAAAGGGCAAATGATGAACTAAGTGATAAGTATTCAAAACATAAACTGCAAAAAAGTATTTCAATTAAGCAATACAGAAACCCCCCTTGATCCCCATTGAAACGCCATGCCTGTCCTATTCGCTACCCCCCGCTATCCTATCCCATCCAATCCCATCCCATGCCTCCAATCCTCTTAAATAAATCCTCCTCTCTTCAGGATCGCCGGTTGAACCTAGCCTAGCCAATGATGCGAGCAGAAACGAATGATTTGTACAAAGAGGTATTGTACTGTACTGTACACACAACAAACAAGCACATAATGTCTAGGTGAGGTAAGTAGGTAGTCCATGAAGTAAGTAGATAGAGAGGCCTGAGTGGTGTAGGTAATGCTTCCGAATCCGAATCTGCAACGCGGGTGTTAACTCCGGGCTCTCTCTCTCTCTCTCTCTTTGTCTGGGGAGGGGCAGGGAAAGGAGTGAAAGAACTTACCAACCAACCAATCAACCAACGAGGAACGCCAGCCCACCGACCCATGTATGTATGTATGTATGTACGTATGTGTATACTTTCTTCGTACTCTCCTTGATACCAGATGACGACGACTGCGGCGGCGGTGGTACTCGTCTTCAGGTCCGAGGTATCAACTGGCTGCAGCCTAAGATACCTGCCTGTCAGCCATGCGTCTCTTGTCTGCCTGTCTGCCTGTCTCTGTAAGGCTGCCGTAGCAATCCATGTCCCAATAGCGCGAACACTATTACCCATCCCTCCTAGAGATATGCATGTATGTATGCATTGCATACACGCCGGTTTGGTTGTGGCAAGTGCTTACCTACCTTGAGTAGGGCGTGGAGAAACTTAAGCCGAGGAGGGCCCAGACCACCGGCGACGCGATCTCTCTACGACGCAACCCCCACCCCCTCAAGCCCAACGTCCACGCATCTGCTCTTCGCCGATTCTCGCATTGCCGCCGCCGCCAGCAGAGATACCAGCGCGCATGCTGCCTGAGCTACCGTAGAGCACTACAGCACTAGTCAGTAACTTGCTCTCTCTCTCCCCATCTCCGTCTCTCCCCCAACGTGGCAAAGGATCGGGACTCTTCAAGATCTGTCTGTCTGTCTGTCTGTCTGTCTTTCCGCCCCAGGAACAAGCAACCAAACCCCCAAACAGACCCCCCCACCCCAACAGGAATCAACAGGACAGGAGCAACTTACTCTCAAGCAACTTCCCCTTCTGCCTCGCCCTCACGCCATCCAGATAAACGCCCACGTCCTCGAGCCCCTTAATCTGCTCCTCGAGGCTCAGCGTGGACGAGTTGACGCTGCGCACCAGCGGCGAGACCAGCTTCCTCCTCAAACTCTCGAGGTTCGCCTTCAGCGTCAGCAGCTTGCCGTTGTGCTCCACGAGTATCCCCTTGTTGTACACGGTCTTCTCGCGCACGTGCGCCAGCAGCTCGCGGTTGCGCTCGAACTTCTGCACCTCAGACGCCTTCGGCCCCAGGATCCGCGTCCACAGCGACGACAGCGAGTCCGCGTGCGCCGACTCCTGCGCGCTCGACTCGCGCACCACCATCCGCCCCAGATTTAAGAACTGCCGGTCGATCGCCTCGAACAGCCCGAACAGCGCCAGCGAGTGCTGCAGCTCGCTCTCGATCGCCTCCTCGAGCACCGACAGGAACTCCGTGAAGGTGCGCTGCAGCGTGTAGCGCGTGCGCTGCGGCGCCGACATGCCGAACAGCGCCGTCGCGACGGAGCCCAGGCGCGTGGGCGTGCCGGTCGCGGGCTCCTCGAGCAGGCCCGCCGCGCACAGCAGGTTGTGGATGTTGGACAGCGCCGTCGAGAGCAGGGGCGCGCTGCTGCCGGTGGGCGAGAGCGCCTGCACCTGGGTCAGCTCGCGCCGCGCCCAGTCCATGACGATCAGGATGCCGTCGATATCGCCGTCGACGTTGGCGAAGAACTTGGTCAGCTCGACCGCCAGCGTCTTGAGGCTGTCCGAGAGCTCGTCGAGTGACTTGACGATGAGCGGCGCCGACGTCATGTTGCTCAGTCGCACGCTCTCGCCAAGGTCCCAGACCGCTACGCCCGTGGCCTGCAGATCGCCGATCTGCGCCACGCCGTTCTCAGAATAGTAGATCAGCGGCTCGAAGGAGCGCGCAATGCCCGCAACCTTGACTAGATCGGGGCTTGGTCGCTGAGCTACAGGTTGGAAGAGCGACCTCATGGTGGATATGGACAGGAATGCGACAAGTGTCGCAACGATGATGTTGCCCCATGACTTGGTGATCATGCTCATCTTGTCGCGGAAGAAGTTGATGCTTTGTTCGATGGGCTCTGTTCGATGTTGTATATCAGCGCGCACGGCGAATCGGATATCTGAGTCATAGTTAGCGAACCTACGTTGGTCGAGCCTACGTTGGTTGGAAATCAATATGTTAATCCAAACTTACAGTTGTGCTCTACAGCCTCAGGCGGTATGGAGGCCATCATACTCTTTCTCGAGTCTTCCCCCGTGGTTTCATCTGGGCTCTTTGCCTTTACCGGCGATGCGCTCTCCGTCTTCATCTTGACGACGGTATCTTCTTCGTCAGGGGTCTCGGGCTCCGGCGTGACGCCTTTCTCCGGGCTGAGGCTTCCGGTGGGCAAGCGCGTTCTACGCGCCTCCTCGAATACTTCATTTCGGAACATGGCATGTTTGGGGCTTAAAAGTCTCGACGACTTACGGAGGTTTCCCAGGTAATCGGCGCTCCCGCGCCAATTGCCGTACCAGCGGTCGCCGTTCTGGAGCCGTCGCCAGGCGGGCGGGCTGTAGTTACCGTTGGACAGCATCTCGTCGTCCATCTCGTCGTCGCTCTCGTCTGGGGGATCGAGTTCCTCGTCCGAGAAGCCATAGCCGGAGGGCATCGGCGGGTAGTCGCGGGGCGTCGGGAGGGGCGACATCGGCGTCGCGAAGTCGTCCAGGCTGACGTCCGAGTAGAGGGACGTCATTGTCTTGGTGGTGGGGGTGAAGCGCAGCTCTATCGGCACTAGCGGGCCTCGGGCTCGGGAGGGCTAGTTTGGTACGAGAATTGAAGAAGGACCGCACGCTTCTAGTTGGAGTTGCTGGTCGATTGTGGGGTTGCTGGGTGAGTTGAAGGAGAGGCCTTTTGGCTTCCCGACTGCTGGGCAATGCTGGGAGTTTCTTTTGCAATGGCGCAGCTTCGATTGCTAGCTGTGGTGGTAGTGGAGTGGCGACTGGCGCAATAGTCGAGGGGGTGCTGAAGGCAAAGCGAGGCAATCGGATGTTCGGGATGTTTCTCGGGGGGATGTGACCGGTGGAAATGAGGTAAGTGTACAGGAAGCCGAAGGATAATATCAGGGCAGCGATGAAGGTGCCGGGTGCAATATTGACGCTGAGGAGTGAAACGTGATTATGAGTGGTAACGGATACCAGAGGCTGCATCGAGTTTTAAGAATGACTGACCAACTCACAGCTCACAAGCCGAATCGAGTTGTGAGTGTGACGAGGCGCAAGTGATTCCAGTCTAACAAAGGGCCCGACAGGTTTGTGGAAGTTTGCGCAATTATGAGATGAGCATAACCGTATAACCGAGTATAACACAACTATAACTGTTATATGCAAACGACCAACACATGCGCTGGCTGACAACTGCGAACTGAGAACAAGGAACTGAAACTGAAAGTTGGAGTCGTCGCAGTCGCAGTCGCAGTCGCAGTCGCAGTCGCAGATAGACAAACAAACACAAAATCGGGTAAGTAAGTTAGAAGTGGAAGAGCCCTTGTAAGTGAGTGAGTAAGTGGTGTTTGTAAGTGGTGTTTGTGAGTGGTTGTAAGGTTGTAAGTGGTATTGTAAGTGGTATCGATACAATGAGATATGTACGATACGATACGATTGACTACCTGGTAAATGGGGGTGGAATGGCAGGTGGGTATTGGGCGTCGATGGGAAGGAAGTACGCAGTAGTAACGCAGTAGTCAGTCAGTAGGTAGTAGCAGGTAAGACGGATAGGTTAGACGGATAAGATAATAGACGGGCAAGATAATAGACGGGCAGACAAGACGGGGTACAGAAAGGTAGATAGAACGGTGGCTGTAGGGGGGAGGGGTGAGTGAAATCGGTGAAATCGACGAAATCGAGAGGCTGGGAGGCTGGGAAGCTGCTGCTCTCTCTCTCTCTCTGCTGGCTGCAGGCAGGTCGCAGTTTCCGCAGTTCGGTTCGATGAGGTGGTGTGTCTGTGTGTTCAAGTGGCTCGGAGCCAATCAGCGTGCTCAGCGTTGCTCCGCCTGTGTCACTTTGGTCAGACCCGATGCAAGGGCCAGGACGGTGGCACCCGTTCAACTCGAATAAATCTGATAATTTACCGGTATTTATTGACTAGGCACGCCTGACACTGACACGATAGATAACCTTTGATAGTTTGTAGGTACGCAGTATGTAATTGTAGCAATATGTGTAGTAGGTAGCCCGCCGTGGGTAGGAATTTCAGGGGTAAATTTTGAAAGTATGTATGTCTCTCGATCTTTCGACCTTTCGATCTAATCCCTCTCCTTTCTCACCAATCTCTCAATACAAAATGACAGGGCTGGGAGCTGAGGTGATTCAGATAGATAGACAGATGTCTTATGTATGAGTTCCGTAGTTGACCTTATGTATTTATGGATTCACACACATACATACATAAACTGTAGATACTCAGATACTCTGAATCACCATCCATCTATCCTGGGGGCGTGGGCATGCTCAAGTACACATACGGAACAACCTACTCCAGACTTGGTTCTCTCCATCCAGTGATCCAGTGGCTCGCCCAATCATCACGGGACCTGGCTACGTGGTATAGGTGGGCTCTTTCTCTCTCTCTCTCTCTCGCTCTGCTTGCATGGACGAATCACCGTGTCACCTACGTATACCCGTTTCTGACTCCTGCAAGCACTTTACGCGTTTTGGGAATGGCTGAATTGGAATATCGAGTGATGTGCGATGGGGTTCAGTAAACATGAACCGGGGGCTGCGCTCCCTGCTATTGGCCCAACTACCTATAACAAGTACATAGGTACTGTACTATTACTGGAGCTGTCCACCCCGCTAGGACCCGCGACCCCGTCCATATCATCAGTCCATCCTCTCAGGGCTCTCTCTTATCCTGTTATCCTGTTATCGTGCTGCCGAAAAACATGGCACTTCTTATCACCCCGCAATTGGTCGGTTGGATCAAGACCCTCCTGCGCAAGCTGCGGGCTTGTTTCAACCACGCTTCCGAACACTGGCTTTGCCTGCAGACGTTACCTATAATACATAACGCCATCGCTATAACAAGTTAGGTTACCTACCTATTCCGGCATCTTGCTTTCAACAATCATAGGTAGGTCGATGCTAGAAACGTCAACACAAGACAGACAGATAGACAGACACAGAACACGTTCAAATGCGACTATCGTTGCCGCGTAAATAATTAATCATATCTAACGAGTGGAATCCATTGCTTGTTAAGGTTGCTAGCTTCCTTACTACCTTACTGCTACTAACGGTACATAAACTCACTCCAATAGAATTCTCAAGTCAGTAGAGTAGAATCGTAATCGTCCATAACAGACTATCCCGCGACCCGACTTCTCTCGCAATCGCGCCGTGCGTTGTAATTGGTCCTGGCAATGTCTGGACGACCTAAACTCACTTCCGGCCAGAATAGACATGTTGGGGATTTTCTTTTTTTATAGTATCTTCGCGTAGGATTGGACGACCGAGTAAACCCTGAATGCCGACTCCTCTACCTATGTTTACTGAATCCCCTCCTTTTTTGTGTTCATCCAATTTTCCCCAAGTAGAAAGAAAAAGGCTAATCAATTCTTGCATTCTCAAGACTTCTTGCCGAGGGATTGGCAAGATTGTTGACCTGCTTCGTCGGTGGTGGCTGGTACTTGCTCTTCTTGCGTAACCGTTTACGAGCCACCATGACTGGTACCGAGCTCTTCGTGACTAGGTAATTGGAGAACGAACCGAGTAGCGTCCTGTATGTTCTGTTAGTATGTATAGCCTCGTAGCTTGAAATCCGGTCTAAATTCACTTACCCCTTCAAGGCGCTTCGGCCACGACTACCGAGAATCACCAGTGTTGGGTTCAGTATATCAATCACCTCCGTGATGAGATGCTTCGGGTTTTTGCAGTGGATCACCTCAACGAGCACTCGTACTTGTAACGTAGTCTTCCGGAGGAGTTTGGACACCCGCTCTGTGATTTCCTGTACTGCGCGCTCCCTCTCTTCTTCTGTCCTGCTCTTTCCCCGGGTGCTAGGTGCCGGCGAAGGATTGTTGCTATTCGTATCCGTAGGTTTCAGGTATGGCGACGATGAACCATACCCTTTGAAAGGACCAGGGCTGCCGGGCGCATGATGTCCGAATCTCGTGGGCGCTGCCTTGGTCATAGCATTGATCGCCACCGCCTGTTCTTTCATCGCCTTTGGATCGTCAGCGACCAAATTGTTCGCATCAACCGAGCCACTAGTCTCCTCGTCCATGCAGTATATGGCTATGAGCGTATCCCCGTCGCGCAGAACCGTTCCAATCGCCCATTCGAGCGCATGTGTCGATTCTTCACTTAGATCTTTCGCGACCAGATACTTTCGAAGACGTCGGTGTTCCTCTTCCGCCTCGCGCTGGATCTTGTGGTACTCGCCACGGTAGATAATGCGGATCGAGCGGTGCACCTCGGGTGACGACATGATCGGGGTCATGGTGAACTGAAGTTGCTGCGCCACTTTTATGGCGTTCACATCGGCGTCTAATTCTGGATCGAGAGGCGTCTGGGTTCCAGAAAGTGGCTCTTGGTCGAAGCTAGTCGACGGCTGAACGGCGGTTTTAGCACTCTTATTCTGCTTGGCCTTTTCCCCTGACGGGCTCGTGACCCTGATTTCTGGCTCGTCGAAAAGGGATCTGTACTGAGGTTGAGTGGCAGAAACATGCTTCCCTAAATATAAATATTAGCATCTCTGGATTGACATGTCGCCATTCTGCTGTGGGGATACGTACTCTCGTCTTCTACGGCCGCAAGTAGACTCTTGGCCGACTTGTCTTTATCCGTGCTCGACTCGTTGCTGTGTGCCTCGGCCCGTGTAGTGAGCTTTCTTCCTCTATGATTCTCCTCATCAGACGAGTTTACAACATCCTCATCGCTTTCGTCAGGTAATAACTCCCCGTACGGACTCAGATTATCCTTTTCTATCCTACCATGACCGTCACTTTCTGTCCTCTTGCGAGCAAGGGAAGCTAAGCTCGACCCGCCGTAGATTAGGTTCGCGTCCGACAGCTTCCGGTAGGCATTATTCACGTCCAGTATTTGCCCATTGTTTAGCATGTAGGTACTTTGCGACTGTGTACGGTCAGAAGGGGCCCCGAACGGCGAGCTTGACCGTAGAGAAAAGCGATTGTTAGGCGACTTAGATTTGCTATTTCTCAGCGGAAACGGGCGACCTGGTTCACCTGGTAGCACCAAGTTGGACAGATCGGCCCCGCGGAGCGCCTCGCCTATGGAGCTTGACCGGGCGGCGGGTGTGGAACCGCGCTGTCGCGGTACAGACTGGCCAATATTGGTTGGTAGGATATCATGAAACTTGTAGGCAGACGTCGGATCGTTGCTCCTTGGGCTCGTTGGACTCATGGGCGGTGGAGATCGGATCAAATCTGGGGGAGGATTGGCAGAGGCGTCAGACATGCTCCTGTTCCGAGACGAATTGTCTATAACCGGAGCTTTGTAAGACAGAGTTGGGGAGGTGTGGGTGCTTGTAGGTGTGTCAGCACCAGACGCGCCGCTAATATCTAACGTATTTCTGAATTGTTGGCGCGGCGGCCCGCTGATGTCGAGCATGCTACGAACAGGAGGTTGTGGCGTGGGACTGCGATGTCCACTGTCGCCAATATCCAACATACTCCGGACGGGCGATCTAGGACTCGTGTACGGGGAGGGAGATCGGGGACCGGCGGACGGAGGTCTTCTGATGGCCTGTGACATGGATATCAGGTTCTCGACCTCCCTCCGCTCCTCCTCGAGCGCCGCCTCGAGCGACATGTGCTTCCTGCCAGCCATGATGGAGAATCGATCTGCGGGGAGTATCGATACAAATGTGTGTAAGGCTTCGTCTTCGTTTTACCGGATGCGAGTGGCGTCGAATCGGCGAACAAAGTCAGTCAGTCAGTCAGTCAGTTAGCCAGCTAGCTACCTGACGAAGCTTGAAAAGCAAGCCCCGATGGTCGGGCTAAAGGCGAGCAACTTCGAGTTTGTCAAGATGTGCAGAGTAAGCGTAGTTAAGTGGTGTTATATCTATGAGCGCCAGACGTATGCTATCGTGGGATAATGGTCGGGCGTCTCTGGTGATGGAAGACCAGCATTGTGTGTTCAAGGGACCCTTTTAGTGGTTGCGTACTTCTGTCGACCTGAGCCTCAGCCTTAGGTCATGGCTACCAGCCAAAGAGAGGTCGAATTTGACTTTGGGGAAGAGGACTGGGCGACTAGGCGACTAGTCGACTGGGCTAGAACCAGAAATGGGCAAATGCTTGCAAATGCAGACCACAACGGACTAGAATTAGGTCGAGGTAGTCTGGGTAGTTCTCAGGTAGTCCAGAGACCGAGTGTGGGGTCGTTGGGTCTTCTAGGTTGCCGAGTTGCCAGAGATTTTCCAAGCACACACTGCACACACTAGGGCAATACTGCGAGTACACGCGGTGAGGACTCAAGGAGGAGGCCTCTTACCTAACTACCTAGCTCGCCAAGACTGTTAGGGGGGCAATCAAGGAGGTCTCAAGGCGCCAAAAGATGGTGTTGATGACTGGTGATGTAGGGGAAAAGAGGGGATGGGGGGGGGGGGGGGACTATGTAGGCCCCAGGGAAGGATCTGTACGTGAGTTTTACGAGATGATGGATGGTGGACTGGTGGTGGACTGGCAGACTGGTGGAATGGCAGAAGAAGACTGGGCTGCAGGGCTGGAAAGGTGGGAGAGTATGTGGAACCGGATCTTTTTTATATTTTAGGTTTGTTTTGGTTCTTATAGCTCGAGTAACTTATTGTAGTTCAGTTGTCTTGTCTTGTGACTGGTTGAACCCTTTTTTCCCCTATGATCAGATTGACCTTGCCTATCAGATAGTGAATGATGGGTGGAAGGATGGAAGTGAGGTGGTATGTAGGTATAGATAGGTAAGGTAGATATGTGCGTATGTATGATAAATATGTGTTGGAGCTGGGAGAAAGAATGGCTGCGTCGCTGGACAGGATAGGCAGGCTAGCCTTCGGTGTTCGGGTGGTTTAGGATCGCCTTTGACCCGTTCCTACATACCTGCCGGTACCTGAGTACCTTGGTAGCCACTTTTTCCTCAAGTATCCTGGTATCGTGTGTACCTCTGTACCTCTACACGGTGCAAGTGCGGGAAGCTTGGACTTGTTTGTCTCGCCGTCCTGCCGTCTTGGAAGCTTTCTTAGCCCTAGATGATGAACAGGTGTTGCGTTGACGCTTCCGTTCCTATTCCTGGGTACGGATCACGGTAGGTAGTCGTAGTCGTAATTGTCGAATACTCCACCACGGCTTGTTTTGCTCACTCTTTCTCCAATTGCCAATCTGTCAAGCTGTTGATTGAGAAATAATCAAAGAATTGACGTCTTTCAAAATCATGTGTGTGCTGCTGCCCCTCCACCCACTTGCTGAAGCCAAGTCGCCAAGCTCAGGGTTCTGACAGCTTCAGAACTTTTGTTGGCTGATCATCTAACAACGCACACAAGTGCTGAGGCAGATGTTTGCGATCAATTCGGTATTGGCCAGGATTTCATATATGTCAAAATGATATCGTAGTTGTTTTTATTAGCTTGCGGCTTCGGGATCTCCCGCTCGGTATTGGATTGTTTGGTGTTTGTTACTATTAGTCGAGTCGAGTTTAGGAGATTATTATATGGCCGGCAAGTCGGTATTGAGCTAGCTAAAGGGTACCTAGGTATCGACTATATGCGAACGGGAGCGGGCGAAGGAAGAGGGTACGGGTTTGCCAATGCGAAATGATGTAGGAGCTGTCCATCCAATTGTAGATATAGACATCATTCCTGGAGATAATACACGTATATGAAAATGCTGGTTGGCTCACAGCCTCTTTCAAGCTGAGGATGACCTTCTTGGCGTATACATATAACTGGTGAATCGGTGACGATCACTCATCAGGCCATCCTCCGCCCTTAGACATGACCAGTTGACGACGACGACACAATGCAGATAGCCACATCGGACAGGATCTGGCTAGCCCGATGGGTAGCCAGTCGGAGCACGAACTTTGCAATACCGTTCGTTATTTGGTTACATACGCTCGCTATACATACATACATACATACATACATACATATCACATATTGCCCGTATGTTTCTCTCTGCCACCTACCCACGTATCTACGGTCTACCTAAACGGCCGCTGTAGTCCTTGCCGTGGAGTCCCCACGATCCACCTATAGGCGTCAAACCTTCACTTATTCAGCAAGCCAGATCAACCTCCACACCATGTCGTGCATCCGGCATGGACATTCCGTGCGGGCGGCTGTGCCTGACGTTACCTTCCGCTAATCACCCGCCTTATAAAAAGTCGTATGATGAACAGATCACTCTAAGGACGCAAGGGTCACCGGTTTGTCACAAGAGCCTCCCGAAAGTTCTACTCGGGTACTACGAAGGGGCAGGGGGGGCAGTAATTCGCTTCATGAAGGATCATACACTTAAAAACACTTGGGACACTTTGTGGAATAAGCAATTTTTGTTCATTATCAGAAGTCCCTATTTAGAGTAACCTCTACTTCATTGCGGGCTCTCCCGTCCGGCGACCTTAAGGGGGTATTTTGGGTCAGAATCATGGGTGCCGCCAGATTGCCGTGCGGTGCCGGACAAAACCATAGAATAACCGACTGTGACCATGAACGCCTGATGATCGCAACCTGGCATCCCGCCAGTGCTCCCAGCGACCAGCAAATCGTCTATCAATACATGCAAGTAGTACCGGCAGAGGAGTCCTCGGGTCGGCGCCAACATGTAACAACCATGAGGCTGGAGAGATCCGTCCAACATCAAGGACATGAGCGTCGTAGACAGCGTAACAGATGATTTGCGTGAGAAGAAATGTGAAGACCGATGCCGCCGCATCCCTGTGCGGATACTGACTCGACATCGCATCGGGAACTTTTCCGGAACCTGCTGAGAAAAATTTCATGCCCCGAAGAGTGAAAAATATCAGGGAATCGATGCCGGCAAAACAAGAAATAGGAAATAAATACTGTGCGCCACCAAAGCCGTGAGGAACACAAGATCTAGACATAATCATTCATTTATGCTTTGTCTTCGGCCTTGTCCTCCTTTCTAGGCTCGGGCTCGCCGTCACCCTGAGTTTTGATGTACTCGTCGTAGACGGCCATGGCCTCGTCGACCTTGGCTTGGAGAGCACCGGTGTCCTCGATGCTGCGATTAATGTTAGCCAGTTATGCCACGACAAGTGTGCTTTATGAATGAAAATAAACTTACAGATTCACAAGCTCCGCGTTATCCATCTCCAAAAGCATGCCTGTAATCTTGCCCGCCAACTCGGGCTGGATCGCTTGGATCTTGGGGAAGATAAGTTCACCAAGCATCTGCTTTTGCTGTTGCGGGTTGCTGGCCTGGGCTTGAAGCTGCGATTGCAGAAGAGAAGTAGGTGTCAACTCTTGCTGCATGGTTGGAGCACCGCCCATTGGCTGCTGGTTGGGCAGTCCCCGTCCAGCCTGAGGAGGGAATTGTCCCATCTGACCCTGCCCATTGCGTCCGTTCATCCCACCACGACCAGCTGGGCCACCTTGTCGTGAGTTCGGAGGATATCCTGGCATACCACCGGGGCCGCCCGGTATGCCCATGTTGGTGGGCATCCCCTGCATCGGTCCACGGCCCGCCGCAACACCTCGACCACCTCCCAGAGTGGCCTGCTGGACCTGCGCCATGGCCGCCATGAACTGTGGGTTACCGGGCTGGCCATATGGGGCACCCGGTGGGAATTGTCCTTGTAGGTACATATTGGGGGGAAGCTGGGGAATAGGTCCGCCACGGCCGCCCTGAGGTGCTCCGTACGCGTTGGGGTTGAACTGGCCAGGCCGGCCACCCTGAGCACCAGGCATAGGCATTCCCGGGAAAGGCATGCCACGACCACCTTGCGGAGGGAAAGCTGGCTGTTGACCCGGCGGGAAGAAAACCGGAGGTTGCATGGAGAACGATTGTGGCATACCAGCTGCCGCAGCGGCTTGCTGCATCCGGAGTTGGTTGCGAGCTTGGATGCTAGCCTCAAGCTGGCTCTTCCGGACGTCTTTTCGCTGTGCCAATGCAACGTAGAGCGGCTTGTTGTTTATCATTCGCTGATTCATGTCGCCCACAGCCTTGGTGGCGTCGTCGGGGTTGGCAAAGCACACAAATCCAAAGCCCTTGCTCTTCCCGAGTCTCTTGTCGCCCTTCTTTTTCTTTTCGCCTTCCTCCTTGGCTTCGTCACCGGACTCCTTCTGATTCTCCTTATCCTTGCCCTCCTTATCGTCATCAGATTCGCTCATGGAGTCGCGCATGACCTTTGCCGAGGTGATAGGTCCGAACTCAGAGAACATCTCGCGGAGCTTATCGTCGTCGATCTCGTCGTCTAGGTTCTTAATGTACAGGTTTACGCCCTGGTACTTGTTGGCCTTCTCCTGGCGAGCAGCTTCGTAGGACTTGCGCAGCTCCTCCTCGCGCTCGTGCTTCTTTTGAGCACGGCCAACGTAGAGATCCTGTCCATGGAAGTCTCTGCCGTTGAGATCATCAACCGCCTTGGCGGCAGCCTCGTGAGTAGTGAAGTTGACAAAGCCAAAGCCACGGGATTTGCCCTCGTTGTCACGGGCCAACGAGGACGAAGTGACATCGCCAAACTTCTCGAATAGGTCGCGGAACTCATCGTCGGTGGCATCGGTGCTGATGTTCTTGACGTACACATTGGTGAAGTTCGCCTTCATCTCCTCGAACTTACTCTGGCGGTCCTTCTTGGGAATGTGGTGACCGACGTACACCTTCTTCTCGTTGAGAAGCATACCATTAACATGCTTGATAGCTTGAGCAGCAGCCTCGTCGGTCTCGTAGTGCACAAAGCCATAGCCCTTGGAGTTACCATTCTCATCCTGGGCGACCTTGCAGCTCAGGATGTTGCCGAAAGCGGCGAAGGTATCGTGGAGAGCCTTGTTGTCGATGGCGGCATCGAGGTTCTTGATGAAGATGTTGCCCTGACCGCTCTTGCGCAGGTTGGGGTCGCGCTGAGACCACATGATCCGGCAAGGACGACCCTTGATCTGGGTGTAGTTAAGCTCTTCGAGGGCGCGCTCGCCATCGGTGGTAGTGTTGTAGTTGACATAAGCATATCCAAGAGAGCGGCGGGTGACGGCGTCACGGCAAACGCGGATCGAGGCAACAGAGCCTATCTGAGAAAACAGCTCGAACAGCATAGCCTCGGTGACGGAGGGGTCAAGCTCGCCAACGTAGAGGGAGGCGGAGGCGGCAGGGTGGGGAGTCTGGGCGGAGCTGGGAGTCGGGCCGGCAGTGTCGCCCTCGACGCCCTGGGCGTCGGCAGCAACATTCGTGTTGATGGAAGCGGGCTTGGCATCACCGCCATTGAGGGAGGTGTTGCCGAGATCAGCGGCGAGCTGGTCAACAGCGCCGGGGGCAGCAGTCGCGGCCATTGCGAAGAGAATAGATTGACTGATAGGTTAATTTCACGTTAGCGAAATTAAGGCAACAAAGAGCGGGACAGTGCAATGTCGCCGAAGTCTGGAGTGCCAAGGGTCGAGATAGTGAACAGAGGATGCAAGATTAACAGATTAACAGATGCGCACACACCAAGCAACTAGAATAGACTTCGGAAATATGTTCTCGGGATCAAGGTGATGATCGCGAGGCAAATAGGTAGAGCACCGACAGACAAAGGCTGTCAGTCGTCGGGATCTCAAAGAGATCGCTAGGTCAAAGATCTAAAAGCGTACTCGACTTTGGCAGGAGACAGACACTCTTTGCTGCGAGGGCCGGTGAGGATGAACAGGACGGCGAAGTTGAAGGGAAGCGCCTATTCAGAGGATGGGGATGGGGATGCCGAACGGGTGCGTTTGCAACAGCAGGTATCGTGTTCGGGGGAGGGTGGAAGGTGAGTGAGTATGATGGTATGAGATGGGGGTTTTGTAAAGTTTTCCGAATTTTTTTGGTGTTTTGTCTGAATGAATTTGGCGAGAACAGAAACAAAGTACGAACTGGGAAGATCGTACTTGATACTGAATCTCTTTTATGGGTTTTTCTCTGGTGCGACGAACTGGCGGATAAAGTTGTCAAGTCGTTGAAAAAAAAAAAAAAAAAGGGAAAGGCAAAAGGGAAGAGAGTTTTTTGTGTGCTTCTGATCGCGTATTGGTAGCAAAAAATTTCAACGGTTGATAGAAGTGGGTCTCATTATCATTTCCAGGTACATCAATGCGCCTCCGTATCTTGCCCCGGATCACATGTACCTGGACTATTTAAAACTGCTGTGCTGCATTATGCACATACATGTAAGTACCTTGGTAGGTAGATAGATAGAGTGTGGAAGGGAAACCACGCCTGTCACGGTGTCGATGTGACTGTTAGGAGGTACCTGTGACTGCCACCTACCTACATTTGCGATACCTACCTACTTCCATACCTGCCCACCCATCCACCAGACGTCCTTTCCTGCACCTTCATCCAGGTTGTTTACCCTAACTTAGTGCCTTCCACCAATATCAAAACTCTGAACTCTATATCCATATAGCTACTTCCAGGTTCCTACCGTAGGCTGCTAGGTAAACTCAGTATAGCACCCGAATCAATTTTATCAAGTAACGCTGTCCATTCCACATATAAGGTTGGTACTCGATGCAGTGTTGACAAGCACATAGCAAACAGATACCAGGTAAGGTACATAATTTCTCGACTCGATTCAATCATACGTGGAACTGTCCCCAGGTGGATATTCATTTGATTCTGAGTATAGAGGTACTCGGCACATGAAGCTTTTGCTAGACATCATGTGTATATTGTATATAATATACCTTACCTAAGCACTTATAAAACCTGCTCTTTCTTCTTTTTTCTTTCTTTTCTTTTCTCTGTTGGAGTATCTTTCCAAGTATCCCAGGTACATACATCCTAGGTAGTATTGAGCAAATGTAGAGACGGTGAATGAAGTTAATGCTCAAGTCATTGAATGGCTTTCTTTATTGTAAGAAAAGCCTTTATCGGCCTACTAGACCCTGCAGGTGAAGGGCAGACAACTTACGATTTTAGTCACAGCGATTGACTATTAGCCACAACGAACCGGCTTAATTATGACTATACTAGCCTACCATAGCTAGGTTGATCTATACGGATATGTGCAATTCCTATCAGCACTAATAGATCTCGCACTGTTAGCTCAACTACCGCGTCTTGAGTTGACTTTCGCTCTATCGTGTCCATCCCGCCAAAGCTCTCTAGCTACCATAAAGTTGCCGCTTGGTTTCCAATTGTCTGATTCTCCATCAGCAACTAAACGAGCAGAATATATCAGGGAAATCATCAGCTAAGATAGAGTTATAGTTTAATTTATTATATAAAGTAGACGATCTTTCCACCATTAATTATTGCTGCCTTGCGATGTCCTTCATCTTGACCTTGATCATAGTAGCCCCGAGCAATAGAGGATTGACAACAGCCGAGACAAATTAAGACTCTAGGCAACAAGAAACTACAACAGAAATATGTATTCCTCATTCTGTCTAATAATCAGCCACTTTAGTTTCTCAGCAGCCATTGCCGTGATGGTTTATGGGAGGAAAAGGGCGCATGTCGCATGGGAATCTTCCTACTTTGGAGATAGAGACATGGCTAACCACCTTACTTCTATCTTATCGATTCGGAGATATCGTCGTTAAATGGGCCTGGGATTCCGATGGGAATGGACCGTGCGTCCATAAGCTGACGCCATAGGCCCATAGACGACAGCCCCAGTGCCCCAGTTGTCTAAAGCACGCTAAGATAGCGATAACGTTTCCCTGTCAGTTGTCCGGCAGTCTGGCAGTACCGTTACATATGGTTATCGGCGGATGGTGGCGCTCAACCCCCGAGCTCTAGAAGGCAGCAGAACCTCCATCAGCTTACATGTACGCCTTACGCAGTACATCGCCGTACCTTACATCCCGTACTCCAACAATACTTCGTCTGCACGCAAATGCGCAGAAAGCCTCTTCGCAAACCCCTTCTCTGACTCAACACCGCTCTCCACTGCGTAGCCATCCTTCCAACACTTTCCTCCCCAGCAGCCAAGCAGCCAAGCAGCCAAGCTACTGTGTGTCAGCTGCTTCTTGTGCTGGTCGGCCGTTCTACAAAGCAATACGTATAAGTAGCGCGGCTCGATGCTCACCATGCCGATTCATGCAACCTTATGAGAAACAGAATCCGCAGCTTTTGTAACATACTCGACCTGCTTGAGGAACAGGCCAAGATATTAATATTGACAGGTTCTCGGCTCGACCTCCTTCGTGCCGGGACAAGAGACAAGAGCCAACATGTTTCCCACCTTCACGGGCTCCTCCCGCCGACCTCGAAATGTAAACCTGAGCGGCCAGCGAAACACGAACCCGTGGGCTACCTCCCAGAGCTGGGGCCCCGGTCCCTCCGGCGCCTCCAAGACTGTAGCTCAGGCACAGGCAGATCGAGAGAAGAGACAACGAGAACGTGACGAGCTGGCTGCTACGAAGCGCCTGCAAAGAGTGTGGAGGGGCTGCAGGGAACGGCAGAACTTCAGGCAGAAATGCCGCGAGGAGTATGATGCTCTATACCCTCAGCCGACACCCCCTGGATCCCAGTCTCTTAGGTTGAATAATGCCCTACTCTTATTGCTTGCCCTGTTCGATCCGGTACGCACAAGTGACCAACAACGGTTGGACCTATTCGTCCAGGACTTGGCTACCTTAGACTCGACCCCAAGGAACTTCGATCTGTTCAAGCCAGCTTCTTGGGATCGACTGGCGCGACTTCTCGTAGGCGCTTTAGAGCAGTATGTACAAGCTCACTGGAGCTTAACTCGTAGCCAACTCGTAGCCGTTTGCTTAC
The DNA here is from genome assembly GCA_022497155.1 of Whalleya microplaca. Classification (NCBI taxonomy): domain Eukaryota; kingdom Fungi; phylum Ascomycota; class Sordariomycetes; order Xylariales; family Xylariaceae; genus Whalleya; species Whalleya microplaca. The sequence continues at coordinate 160,443 of MU385772.1, forward strand.
TATTGGGACAGTCGTTCGTCAGACTCCTCTCTGGCTATTCTCAGCCTATTAATTGACATTGTCAAGAGAAGACCGTTCTCTATTACTTCTACCTTGCATCGATATTACAAGCTTCTTGCTGGATATTTTGAGAAAAGTGGCCATGAAACCACCTCGACAGACCAACACCAGGTTCTTACTGATGCTGCTGCTGCGCCATTAGCACTGAACTCTCAGACAGGTATGTTGGTAAACCTAGGGGGCATTGATGTGTCTAGTTCGCCTCGTCTTGGCGCCTAGTCTGTCTTTACTCGATGTATACTAACAACTTATAGGACCAAGTGTGCAGGCTTATGGGGCATTCGCGTATTCTTTTCTGACTTCTTCGAACCTATTATTCTTACAGCAAAACCCAAAGCAAGTGGCACGTTCCTTGGACATGCAGTTCTTGTCTGAGAGCATTACAATTGCATTTTCAGGACGGGAACACCTCAAGGGTTTATCTAAAGATGGCTTGCTTTGGCTCTTAGCCCATTTCATTGCCTTGAACAGAGCAGCGCCTACTTCTCAGGGGTCTAAGTACCTCGAGGCGCTCTATCTCCAGCTTTCCATGCTTGCAGACGATATTCGTATACGGTCCAGTCGCCTTGAAGAAGCAACCAATGATGCCGATGATTCATCCGAGCTGAGCAAACATTCCGATGCCCAAGATTCAGCGCCGCTGCCGACTTGGGTGCTCGACCAGCTAGACTTCTTGGTCAATGAAGATGGTATTTCCGAACTTCTAAGCAGGTTTACTTCGTAAGTGTTTCATGCTTAATAGGGTCAGGCGTCCCGCTAACATGGTCAAGGTCTGCCGCCTCTTCTGTGAGTCTCTCTGAGGATGCTAGTTTACTAGCAGGCTACACGTTGGTATTACTTAGATGCTTCCCGAGTCATGGTGATGACATTAAGATGCGCCTTTTCCAAGGCGATATTTCCACCGTCACCTCTACGGGACCTGCTACAATACCGTCCGTTAAGTATTTCTGGCAAGCGGCTTCCAATACCGACCTCTTCAAGAGCATCATGCAGCCAAAGGCCCAGCGACAACCGACATCAGTTGTAACTCTTCTCCAGCCAGAACCTAAACGTGATTTAGAATGGCGCACGATCCTGCTTTTCCTAGAGCTATACAACTTCCTCCTGAGGGTCACTGATGATGAGGATTTTCTGCCAGCGGAAAGTCAAATACTATCACAACAAAGTCCCGCGACATCGCGAATACGTTCAAGCAGCCTCCCCTTGAATGAACTGAAACAACTCGTCAATTTCCTGAAAAATCTCTCCTTCCCGTTGTATTATAATTTACCGGACATCATGCCGTCGGCCTCGAATACGGCCCGTTTAAATAGCCTCATGGGTGTCAGTTCAGTTACACCGAGTGCCCAAGAGGAAGAGGCGAAGGCTACCTCCTCATCGTTCGCTGGCATCATGGGCATGGACGTCTTAGTCTTGAGACACGCATCGACAACCACTATGCGCTCGTTATACGAGAGAGATTCTCGTCGGCACTTTCTGCCTGACAACTTCTGGTTGATGACTTCGAAGTTTGACATGGATGGCTTCATATCGGCCGTCGTATTGGAAGAGCAGAGGAAGGACGAGATGGCTGAAGAAGAGGAAGATTTGAGTGACTCGGAAATAGACGGACTTGACACATTCCATACATACACCGGGCACCGCCTCTCACGGGCGGCCCGGATTGAAAAGCACCGCCAGATGCGAAAGATACAACGGGAACAGTTGCTGGCCCAGGTTGGGCCGAAACTGGAAATTCTCCGAAACATGCCGTTCGTCATTCCATTCGACGTCAGAGTTCAAATCTTCCGCCAGTTCGTATACCTGGACAAATCGAAACGACGGGGCGGTAATGTCGACCCTGATCGTTGGCGATTGTCAGTAATATCGGGAGAAGGCGGCTTCAATAATCCCACTGCTAGGGGCAGGGATATTCTTGGCCGCCATACAGCCAGGGTCAAGCGCGGAGAGGTCTTCAGTGATGCCTTCGAACAGTTCTATCCACTTGGCGAAGGCTTAAAGGAGCCTATCCAGATCACATTTGTCGATCAGTTCGATCAGCCTGAAGCCGGAATCGATGGTGGTGGTGTTACAAAGGAGTTCCTAACTAGCGTGACCGATGAGGCTTTTAAGCCCGGTCCTGATGGTCACAATCTCTTCGTTACCAACGGTCAGAATCTGTTGTATCCAAATCCAACTGCGTTTGACGATCAAGCTGAGTGGTTGCGAAGCTCAGGGCTTTCGGAGAGCGATGCTGAGTGGAAGAGCAGCATGTTAGAACTTAGCAAGCGTTATGAGTTTCTCGGTCGCGTGGTTGGAAAGTGTATGTACGAGGGTATTCTCATTGACAAGGCCTTCGCCGGCTTTTTCCTGCTCAAGTGGTCCTCCTCGGGGCAGAGTTCGTCGGCAGATTATCGCGCGAACCTAAATGACTTACGCGAACTCGACCCCGAGTTATACCAGGGCCTAATAAGCCTGAAGAACTACCCTGGGGACGTGGGTGATCTTTCCTTAGACTTCACTATTACAGATCAAGTCACCACCCCCTTTGGGACGCGCACCATCACCCGCCCGCTCCGGAAAAATGGCGAGACTATTCCCGTCACGAATAAAGATCGCCCCCTATATATCTCTTATGTGGTGAACCACCGACTAGTAGCCCAGCCCTATCGGCAGACCAGAGCCTTCCTCCGCGGACTCGGTTCCATCATCACTCCGACATGGCTCTCCATGTTCAACCAATCCGAGCTGCAGCGTCTCGTCGGCGGCGACAGCTCGGAGATCGACGTCGAGGACCTCCGGCGCAACACGGCCTACTCGGGCCTGTACGCCATCGGTGACGACGGGCTGGAGCACACCACCGTGCAGATGTTCTGGCAGGTCATGCACGAGTTCAAGGACTCGGAGCGCCGCGAGGTGCTCAAGTACGTCACGTCGACGCCGCGCGCGCCGCTGCTGGGCTTCGCCCAGCTGAGCCCGCAGTTCACCATCCGCGACGGCGGCACCGACCAGGAGCGGCTCCCGAGCACGAGCACGTGCGTCAACCTGCTCAAGCTGCCCCGGTATAATTCCATCAAGACGCTGAAGAGCAAGTTGTTGTATGCCATCCAGGCTGGCGCGGGCTTCGACCTGAGCTAGGTAGATATCATTATTTACCAGACTACGCGGTGGATACCACTGCAAATTTGCAATGAAGATGAGAACTTGAGATATTTATTTATTACCGTGCTCTTTGCATACATACCTTTTTTGCAGTTGACATTTGAGCGTCCACCCAATTTCCAACGACACGATACAAGCAGAATTATGATCATGAGCATTATCACCGAGAGAAACCCCACTTCGCTCCTTCTCAGTATGTCCATCGTTGTGAACAGCACCTTGGAAGGTTGGAGAGGGGTGCGGTGTGGTGGTTCTACAATAGCAGAGTAATGGGTTTAGTCCCAAGCATCATTCTCGATCGAGAATGCTCGAGCTAGGGGGTAGGAGGATGATGAGACGGAGGTGGTGGTTCTTTGATTGCGTGCACAATTGCATGGGATAGGGGGGTTACAAGGACCTGATTGATTACACAGCATAGGGGGTGGGGCTCGTGAAAAACACATTAATGTCAAGAGTAGATATCTGTATTAGATAGGATGAATGCATTGCCGAGCTTTTGCTAGAATGACACGATACGGAGTACTTCTTGATTGTTCAGATGAATGGTGTTGCTGGTTTGCAGTAGGACAATGTTTGACCAGCCTGTCATCCATTAGTCAATATCTCATCAAGTGACGTGGTTGTTCGGAAAGGGACAATGGAGTGCGCTTATGGACTTCTAGACTCCCATGTTGAGTAGAGGGTGATTACGCCGCTGATTTGGTCTCAATATATATGTTCTCTCTCCGTAACGAGACGATTTGTTATACAGTGAAGCACGGTCCTATACTCATACTGGCAATAAACCCTTCCTCTATTTTGGACGAGGTGTTTCATTCGTCCAATATAGACTACTATCACAGTTATCGTATGTGCAATTATCATTTGGGTGCTGCCGTGATCGAAACTAGTCAATTCTAAGTGATCTTCCCTCAATAAGTGAGGTGATCGTATTTAAACACATAGCTTCGGAATCACTATTTGCCCGATCTCCGTACTAATAGGGGTAATTAACAACTACCCATATCGTGACACTATCTCCTAGGAGAAAAGCCTGCTTTGATGGTATCTTGAGATCACTAAGAAGATACGTGTAGGTTGCAAAACAATCTTGCAATGTACCTAGCTGGGAAAGGATTCGCATCGTCATAACCGGATAGACCATACTGGAGTGAGAAGACATAATCAACTCCTTCTTGTTCAAGAAGTATGTTTCCTGGGAACCTGCAGGTGTCGGTTCTTCCTGTTAGCATACGCCCTATAGGGCTGAGGGTGGTCCAGGCCTACGTATGGCCGATCTGCCTATACATGTATATAAGGTGGCAGAGCCACCTTCCTATAGCTTCACCTTGCACTATTATGTCACTATACTCCTCATTACTTTGTCCCATATTGACACTTCCGTCTCCTTGAATGAAGGCGCCACCGTGAAGGGAAAGAACAACTATCTCCGATGCTATATCAGAAACAGAGGGAGCTTGCGGGTACCAAGTGCCCCCAACCTCTTCGGATCCGATGCTCGACTCGAGGGGTCTATGGAAGAAGTTTTGCGGTAAGGGTTTCATGAGCTGTAATTGGCTACCCTCTTTCTGAGGCTTGAGGTAAAGCGTTTCCGTGATCCCAATACGAGATATAATGTCTATCATCACAAAGGTCACACGGGCCAGGATTGTCTGCTTGGTCATCCACTCGGGATGTGGCCTTAGTAGTCGAACCAAGGAGATAAGTGATGAAATAGACGCAGGCTCTGAGTATCATAGTCATTATTATTAGGAAAATATCATCACTAGAGTCTAGATGAGGGAAACCTTCTATATATAAGCCACAGCTTGTGTTACGTCCCAGCCGCCTGGATTATCAGCCACACATCCCTGTAATCCGTCAATACGAATCCAGGATGACAAGCTGGTAGGCGAACTAAAGCTGTGCCAATATATGTCAACGGGAACAACAGTTTAAGGGGCTGATAGGAGGTGAGCGGGTGAGCCGTCGAGCTAGGCATAATGCGCAGAAAAATTAATGCTATTGGAAAGGATGCGGATGTCATATATTTCAAGCTACGAGACGGCGTTTCATACTGAGGCTGGCATGGCTTATCTACCCAGGCCAACGCTCCTAAGCAAGGCCGCTGTGGAAGAATAGATGTTGACCAGAATGAGGGATTATCATCGAATCTCCAATATGTGACACAATGGGTGTGCAAGAGGCATAAGCCAGACGTGCCAGTAAATGCGAACTTCCTAATGTGATTCAGGTTGCATTTGACTGTCTGACGTCTGTCTGTTACCCTACTAAGCTGCAGACGACAATTTCTTACATGTATAATATCGTAGCCGAGCCAACCAGATGCGACACTTTCAATGAATGTAACCACTCAGTTGCAATCGATTCTTACCTAAGTTTACTGCCAACTCACATAGGGGCATAAGCGAAAGTTTAACTGGTGTGAGAACTGCTGGATGAGATATTCGGCGAATATTTCTGCTGTGCCGTTCGGCAGGTTAACAGGCGTTCAAGTCCCTAAAATTAGAGCCGCAATGGGTTCCCTCGTGTTCACGTCCTTGATATCATCAGAAACTTTTCACGGCACACAACTCAGCCAAATTCTCTGATTTACCCTCTGTATTCTTATAAGAATTTCCAGATTAAATCGAGACGATGGCGTCACCGCAGCCCTCGCTCCAACCACCACTAGACTATCATGATGATCGTGTGGGAATGATGGTCAGTGGTTCAATACTTGCATTGATCGCAACTTCATACGTTGCTCTACGTTTCTGGTCACGGCGGCTTACTGGCCTTAGCCTGGGACTTGACGATTATTTAGTTTTGGCAGCCCTCGTTTTTCATCACGCCTGTTTCGCCTCTAACATTGTATATGCTGAACAAGGAGGGGTTGGAGGGGATATAAGACTGATCACGATGGAAGATCCGGGATCTATCGTTATTCTATACAAGGTAGAAATTCAGGCCCAAAATTCTGTGTAATCTACTAAGTATTAAATATTGAACAGTCACTGCTCGCAATAGAGGTATTCTATGGGCTTAGTTCCCCTACGGTGAAACTATCCACTCTGGCGTTCTACTGTCGCATCTTTCCGACTCGAACAGTAAAACTCGGCTCTGCTATACTTGCTTCCTTATGTATTGGGTGGGCGATTTCGATCGAAATCGTCAATTTTATACAGTGTCGACCTTTACAAGCCTTATGGGATAGAGAACTCCAACTTCTTCCCAGTACACGATGTCTCGACAAGATCCTTTTTTTCCTTGGTAATGCAACAAGCAACTGCGTCATTGACTTTGCGACGTTGACATTCCCCATCCACGAGGTTGTTAAGCTACATACTTCTTGGTCAAAGAAAGTTGGCATTTGCGCTATATTTCTGATTGGTGGCATGTAGGTATTCAATCAAAACTACTTGTGAGCCTCCATCTCTGATCTTCCTTAGAGCCTTCGCAGCCAGCCTTACCCTCACGATATCGTTGGCTGTGGCCTATAGCCACAGCACTACCAACTTCACACGTATGTTTAAGCTAGCGGATTGAACTTGTGGTAATCGCTGATTCATATAGAGCAAATGACTGTACCCGGCATTGCCTCAGTCATAGAGATTTATTTGGCCATCATCGGCACCTGCACCCCAACACTGATTCCAGTTTACCGCCGACTTCGATACGGTGATGCCTCTAGAAGCACCAATGCGAACTCCAAATGGAAACATTCTAGAAATATTATTACAATTGGCCAGATGTCTAACAGAAGGAATCTTCACACTGACGGTCAAGGGGAAGGGGAAGGTTCATTCGAGAGGATTCATGACGACGATTCTTTTATCACAGCGGACTACGAAAATAACTCCCGGGCTCACGTAGCTTGTCACAGGGGTAGTAGACTCCTTAAAGAAAGCTCTACTGACACGCTTGTCTTACAGCAGATTGCAAGAAACTAAAATATGATGTGGCCAGATGATCGCCATCCTTCTCCGATATAGTCTATGACGAGGACCCCGGCTGTCACACGCTGGGGCCAAGACCTGTTGGAAGCTATACGAGATGCAGGAATGTTGCAAGTGTACATATATTGGATGCTGTCGGCTGTTATTCGATAATCTTGAATATATAACTACCTAACAAAACGTAGGCAACCCAACGACGGCTACATCGGCAACAGACAGGATACGTATCACAGATACGTACTATTGGAGCAGGTCTAGATAAGGACCTATCGCCTCCCATTAGATTTAGAACAGCAAACACCCTCAGAGACCCTAAAGAAATCATTAACAGAAATGATCTATTCCAAGCCCTATCACAGCCCTTGTTACACGCCACGTATTGGATCTCGTTGTTTTACTTTATCGGAAGCTGGATATGATGGGTAACCATGATGTTTTTCATTGTATGGTAGGCGATTCGTATGGAAGGTTGTAGTTGACAATACACGGGTATGATCTTTAGCTCGCATTCTTTAACCTACGTATTCCCCATTTCATTCCAGTATAACCAGTTTCAGGCAAGATCTAGCTAGAAGTTTCGAGGGCTTCTTTAGGAGACCCAATAAGATGTTGCATCTAGCATATACTGATAGGGGATAACTGGCACATGTATCCTTGTATCACGACAGGGGCAGCTGTTATAGAGCCCCTTTACCTCTGGAGTTAAAAAAAGAAAACAGTAGTTCTGAGCGTGTATTTTAACAGCATGTGCTTCTGAACAACTACCTAGGTAGAGGGGAATTGCTTAGGCAACATAATGATCATTTCTAGTATAACGATCAATTCGTGTTAACAAATTAGCTGAAATTACTGCAGCACCCAAATAACGATTGCACACACAATTACTGTACCATCTCCTCCCTCCACGTGGTCGAATATAAACCCTAGCCCAATGAAGTCTCTCGTTGTATGAATCAGTAGCGGGAGTACCTCGCGCCCTGGCTTTTAGCATAACAATTCGACAAGGCAACTAGATGCTAAGCCCAAACCTTCCCCGACCTAGCTTTGTCTTCAAAGCTACCGAGCATCTTGATATGCCAATATTTTGGCTTTTGCCCATTTCAGGTTGGCACGACTAACCCATAGCTCGAATAGCTCAACTCTAAGACCGCTCAGGGCACCCATGTAAGCGTACAAAATCCTGCTGGCTGGTAGATAGATATATGTAGTGACACCCTTGTTCCTGAAGTTGTTCACGTGAAAGGAGCCCCAACATAGTATCGATTCAGAAGATCGTACGGGGAAAAGTAATTCGCTACCCCAGGTTTTACCCCACAAGCCACACGCAGGAATGCGGAGGGCAGCAAGACCTATACTTGGCAAGGAACCTATAAAACTACGTAAGGCCTTTAGAACTGACGAAAAAGAACCCGGATCCTGTTCTGCTATTCTTGACCTCCAGTGATTCTTCTACCTAAATCGAGCCCTTCACCTCCCATGACAGACAAGGAAGCGGCAGTCTCCCTCAGCGAGGCGGCCTCCAACAGCCCCTCGGCGCCTCATCCTCCCCCTCACCTCACAGACCCAGTCTTCCCCCCAGACGCCAAGTTCGAGAAGCGCATTCTCCGCAAGGTGGACGTGCGCCTGCTGCCGATCCTCGGCGCGCTGTACACGATCGCGATGGTGGACCGGAGCAACATCTCCGTGGCGCGGATCTCGGGGCTCGACGAGGACGTCGGGCTCGCGGAGGGCTCGCGCGCGTCCGTGGCCCTGCTCGTCTTCTTCATCGGCTACATGCTGTTCGAGCTGCCCAGCAACATGGTCATCGTGCGCGTCGGCGCCGCCAACTGGCTCGCGCTCATCACGTTCGCGTGGGGGCTCGTGTCCCTCGGCATCGGCTTCCTGGACAACTGGGTTGGGTTGGCCGTCCTGCGCGCGCTGCTCGGCGTCTTCGAGGCCGGGTTTTACCCGGGCTGCGTGTATCTGATCTCCAGTTGGTACCGGAGGTACGAGGTCCAGCAGCGCCTGGCCGTGTTCTTCATGACGGGGTCCGCGCTCTCGGCGTTCGCGAATATCTTCGCCTTGGGCCTGATCCAGATCTCGCGGGTGCATCACTATAAGGGGTGGCGGTGGATATACATCATCGAGGGCGCGCTGACCTGTGTGCTGGCTGTGATCTCCTGGTTCATTATTATCGATTTCCCGCACTCGGACCGGAACGGATTTCTCTCTGCGGAGGAGACCGCATTTGTGAGAACGCGACTGGCTGAGGATCGCGGCGCGGAGGATCAGCAAAAGGTTACGTGGGCTGTCTTCTTCGACACCGTCACAGACTGGAAAGTTTGGGCTTTCGGGCTCATGTACATGGCAGGTGCCGTTGGCGTATACGCATTCCTATTCTTCCTCCCCATCATTTTACAGAATGGGATGGGATATTCACTCGATCTCGCCTTCGTGCTGTCCGCCCCGCCGGCTCTGTTCTCCGTGGTGGAGGGTCAACTGATATCGTGGCTTGCTGATAAGATGCGCCTGCGGGGGCCGTTCGTCGTCGTTCAGGGTCTTGTTGCGATTGTCGGTCTATGCATGACCGGCTTCCTTGAGGCCCCTGTGCCGAGATATATCGGGACTTTTCTCGGTGAAGCTGGGGTCAATGGGCTCGTCGTGACGACTCTGGCTTGGCAAGCCAACAATATTCGTGGCGACGCCAAGCGCGCTTCGTCCACAGCCATCATGATTTCCTTTAGTGGTATAGGAGGCATATATTCCTCTTTGGTCTTCCGACAACAGGTTGGTTCCACTCGCCAATGTGCCCTTTTGACGTGCTAAACAACTATAGGATGCACCTGACTATACACCCGGTATCATTGCTGTGATGGCCATTTGTATAGCTGCTGTAATTGTAGCTTGTCTCTCTATAGTAGTTCTGAGGTGGCAGAATAAACGAGCAGACGAGGGAAAGAAGGTCATTGACGGTCTTGTGGATTTCCGGTACACCATATAGAGAGGAATCTACAACAGAATGGTTTATGACTCGAAAATTATGGCGGGGAGCTAGACATATATTCCGCATCGATAGAGATATACATGTTGCTACACTCGGCCTAGCCTTTGTGCTTTGTACCTAGAGCTAGATCTGGTAGATGTTGGTTTCCATGAAGAACGATGCTGAATATTATAGTGAATTAAACTATCTCAGTGGAGAGTCATTTGGTATTTGGTATTGTTAAGCCAATTTAAGCATGCCATCTTTTGTATAATCCTTCACTCTCTGCGAGTTCAATGGTATCTTACCTTAGTGCTTATATATAAAATGTTTTCCCTGTAACTAGTGTTGAACTTCACAGCCAGGTAGCATGTATATAATTAACATGAAAGCCAAAAAAAAGGGAAGAAATTTCCCCAACATGTTTAACTATTCATATGTATTATAAACATTCTCTTTGTGAAACTGGCAGCATGTATTCCCCCCTGACTTGTCTCTTATGTTAGCCATTGCGCTGAATATATATGAACTCCATATTGAGTAGAATAAGGCACGACTCATTTAAAGTTACACCCTCACCTGAAGAAACAAAGAAGTTGATAGAGACATTGTCAAGCTGGATATGCCGAAGACATATCTGTATCCCTGACGCCGTTAGAAATCAGAATGGACGAGGTCATCCCTCTCCTAGCTAGATTGGCATGTAATAGACCAACAACTGGGTTAGGATTTCAGGGCTGACGACTACATTAGGAAAATTGAAGATGCCCAATTGGGCTACGGACTGGCCTTCTCTTGAACAGCCTAACAACCTTGAAAGCATTTGCAAAACCTCCCTAGCATCTCTTGTGATGGCTAGTACAACATACTGATTTGGATGCTCCCGAACTAGCTACCTAGGTCGTCTTTCTTGGTGTGGAACTCTCGATATAGTGATAGGCATTGCAATTGCCAGAGGCCATTTCTTAGAATTTAGAGTTTAGTTCGTATGGCCTTGTGATACCGAAACAATTGGAAACTCGTTGCCCGCACAATTAGACTTCGGCATTGTTGACCTTACTTAGAGTTGTATAAATTGGCCTTTTGAGTAAAGCAGCAGACTCAAAAATCATTGAACAAAGGCTGCATAGCACGGTACAATCTTAAGCATCGCATTAAATACGGCTGAAGCGACATAGAAAAAGAAGTAAAGAAAAGAAAATATCTTGTAGCTCTGTAGAAAGTGGGCAAGTGCTGTTGCGATATGGCCCAAAGCCTTCGGTCGTATAACGGGTGTATTCATTGAGCATCCTATCTGCAAAGCATCAACTTCACATTGTAATGAAACTGTCTACCCTTTCAAGCCACCCTTGCAGTGAACTTTTCTATAGCAAAACGTCGTCTTCTCGTTGTATGACTCCATGTCGCTCATACATTATCCGCATCTATCCGTAGACCAGCTTGAAGATGTCGTTGTGGACGTAGTATCGGACCTGTCCGTTGATGTTCTCGGGAACCAGATAGAACGACTGGGTGTAGCTCATCGGTCTCTGTTCCTCATCCACCTAATGATTCAATCAGTTTCTCATTACGGCTGACTAGAGGGAACGTTGCTAGACGAACCAGAAGCTGGCCAGTCACGAGGACCAGGATGTGGCCTTCGGCAACACCAGGCTGGGGGTCTTTGGTTGTGACCTTGTGCTTGATAGCTTGGAATGGAAGTGACTGGCGGCTGTAAGCGCTATTTGCATTATGTTATGTCGGGTATCAACATACAGCTAGCTTCCCGATTATGGCCGGAGCTCCCAAGAAAGATTCGCACTCGAAGGTCAACATGGAGTTGTCTCGCTACAGGATGGTTAGATTTCTCATGCAGCTGGTGAGAGTATTGTAGTTGACATACGTAGAGAGGTTGAAGAGCCGCTCGATTCTCATCAAACTTCTCGTAGTAAAATGCGACGAATTCGTCTAGTTGGGGTGTAGGTTAGTATGGGTTCCGAGTCCCTGGCAATATAGGATCGCATCGAGTTGATACGAATGAGGAATTGGCCTTAAGCGACACGTACCCGCGATGCTGATCGGATCTGCCATGACGGTTAGTATGTTGTATTTCATAGTAGTTCAATTACCTAAGGCGGTTGGGCATAGACAAAAAAAAATATAACGATGCGATATGTAGGAGGGAGTGCGAGGCATCGATTACCTACCCGACATCTTGGAGGAATTATAATCTGCCGGACACTAGTAGAAGTGGTAGTTGTTGGGAATTAGACCTTTCGCGAACGACAAATGAAGGCGCAGGCTCCGGCGTTGACCAGATGTAGAGGCGTGTGTGTCGGAAGATGAAGATGGAAAGGTTTTGTTATGGTAGGTAGGAGGGAGAGATTATGAAGCTATACGTACTGGCCTAACAGATTGGAGGGGCAGTTGAGAAAACCCCGCTGATTGGATCTTAAGCAAGTAGCACGTACCAAATTTGTTTTGGGCGGTGCGCTGGCGGGGTAATCTCTCAATTTCATTCAATTATGAGTCGGCCAAGTCACATCGGGCAGCGGCCACATGGGTACGTGCATGGATGTCTGGTACATACCTTGCACTATGTATTGCGTATGTGTACGCGGTATGCGCAAGTACTCCGTACGTAAATACGTCCATTAGTCACCTCAATATTCTTATCGTTATCGATAAGTGCAACTCGACAGGTATTTTGTACCGCGTAGGCATTGCATCGGAGATGCACTGTGACATCAACGGGGCATCAACAAAAGGTCGACTTGAGGGAAGTTGCATTTGCTGGTTGGCTTCGAGCTCAACCATTTGTATAAGTCCCTGGTTATTTTTAACTTATCTCTAGAAGTACCATGAGATGTCTCATAAGTCTTCGTCTATCTTTCTAAAACCTGATACCGAGCATATCGGTTTGGGCGTTTGGTTGGAGCTGGGACTACCCTCCTTCTCCTTTATCTCGATATCGCCGTGATCATACTACCATGACGTCTTATCAGATTAACACTAGAGATACTGCTGTGTCCAACGGAGACGATGCACAGAATGTAGCGTCGACTGAGAATGGTCGATTACGCCTCTTGCGTCGCCGCAGCCCTGGTACGAGGCGCCATGCTCGCGACCCTTCTGTCGGCTCATTGGACAGAATCTTCGACACTCGTACTGACTCAAACGGTCCCAGACCTCACGTCTCCCAGAGACCCGCCACATCGCAAGAAGATGACTACGCTGAGAATTCATATGGCGTCACAGAGCTGCGAGACAGTTTCTTCGATGCTATCTTTATTCCACCCCAAGAAGTTGACCCCGCAGAACTTGAGAAGCAGGCCGAGCTGACGCTTCCCTATGCCTTTCGGAAGAAAGATCCGTTGTCTTTAAGCCACTTTCTACCCAAGCAGTGGCATGAAGTTCGAGGTGTTGTGCGTCGAGTCACTACCACGAGAGCTGGTATCAAACTCCTAAAGTCTTTCCTAGCTTTCTTCATAGCATACATACTCTGCCTTGTTCCCCGAGTCCGGGCAGAACTGGGCCGCTACAGCTACATTATGGTGATTTCGACCATCATCAACCATTCAGGGAGAACATTGGGAGCTCAGGTTGATGGTACCGTCCTCACCATTCTCGGCACTGCTACTGGCCTAGGCTGGGGAGCATTTGGGTTGTGGGTATCTACTGTTTCCGAATCAGCACGTATCGCATATGGTGGAATCATAGCAGTCTTCCTATTCATTTATATTTTCATCATTGCTTGCCTGCGTTCGTACTACATCCGCACGTATCAACTTGTCATTTGCGCCGGGATTGCAATTTCATACACTTGCCTGGCCGAAGTGTCGGGAACCAAGGTCTCTTGGTCTAAGCTGTTTGATTATGGCATCCCTTGGGTCCTTGGGCAGGCTATATCACTTGTTGTGTGTTGCGTCGTTGCTCCTGATGCCGGCGCCCGTCCACTAGCAGTAGCTCTCCATCAAGCTTTTGATGTCATGGTCGTATGTATGTTCTTACACGCCGCTCTAATCCCACACGACTAATGGAACCTCCCTCAGGATGGGCTTGGATTGACCCGGATAGAGAGTACGAGAACTCGCAGACGACTAACGCAGACATTCGTGAGCATGTCTCAAGCCTACAGGGATATGATTATTGACTTCTCCGTCACTCTTTTCGATCCAAAAGACGTGCTCACTCTTCGTAATCTTATACAAGGCGTCATTCGAACACTTCTTAGTTTGCACTCCGAGACAAGGATATTTGATCGATTCGAGGACAAACAATTAGACGGTCACGGCAGAGAACGGTCTGTACTAGGCGAGTTCATCGTGAATCTGGACGAGAAAATGCCAGACCCAGGAAATGCCGAAGAGAGAGAGCTGCTGGAATTTGTCGCTGGTAACCTAACTGAGCCAACGGAGCAGCTCCTCAAATCCATGAAGACTTCTTTACAAAGCTGTGACGCGGTTCTAATGGAGATGTGTGGTCACCGCCAATACCTTGGTCCTCCAAGTGATGTGTCTAATGATGTCTCGGGTTCGCTAGTCAAGCTGCGAAAACGCATAATAGCCTTTAGCAATTGCCAAGACAGCATTCTGGACAGCGATAGACTGCCGCCAACATATGCGGAATCACCTGAGGTCGTCAAGATGTTTGCATATTGTCGACCAGTACACCAAGCCGCCACAGCAATTGAAGCACTACTCGTGAAAGTCAACCAGATGGAACAAAGTAAACCGAAGTATCCGAAATTCCACCCGCCTTCTTACTCCTTCTGGAAGGCCATGCACAGAACGAACGCACAGGTTCGACACGATCGAGGAGGCGTTACTGCGGGTTCTTATTTTAGAAGCTTCAACGATATAGCAGAGATTATCCAAAAGATTCAGTCTAGCGAATTTCAACCCTTGCCACGGAAAGGCGAGATTACGGATGAAGAGCATGACACGTCGTATGCGACAATGACTGCAGCTGAACTCGAGGATGAAGGGAGCCCAAGGAAGCGCCGCCTGCGACACGAGATCTGGACCTTCCTTCATCAAATGCAAGGATTTGAGACACGATTCGGTCTCAAGACCGCTGCTATTACCTCTCTATTATCGATACCGGCATGGATCACTAAGAATCACGTTTGGTGGGATACGTACGAAGCCTGGTGGGCCGTTGTGATGGCATGGCTGATAATGGGCCCCCGGTAAGCCACTACACATATGTTTTTGACTCCATATATGTATCTAACGAGTTCTAGAACCGGTGGAAATATCCAGGATTTATTCACAAGGGCATTGTGCGGCGTTCTTGGGTCTCTCTGGGCAGGACTCGCGTATGCAGCAGGAAATGGAAATCCTTACGTGATTGCAGTCTTTGCTGCTATATTCATGCTTCCCATGATTTATAGGCTCACACAGAGCACACATCCGGTAGGCTACAACACACTTCCTCTCGGGAATTATAGGCACTCATATCTTATTAGAGGTCTGGGCTTGTTGGCTGTCTCTCGTTCACAGTCGTATCTCTGGCAGAAGTTATCGCAGAAGGGAAACCATCACCAGCAGGGATTGCTGCAACTCGCGGGGTAGCCATTGTGGTTGGCGTGGTAGCGTCAATCATTGTGAATTGGATACTATGGCCATTCGTAGCTCGACATGACCTTCGCAAAGCCGTTGCTACTATGATGTTCTATTGCAGCATCGTTTATAGGAGTAAGTCGAGTCAATGATAGTCTATATTCTTCTAACGCATCCGCAGGCATTGTGTCCAAGTATGTATACTACGAGGAAGGGAAAGAGCCGACTAAAGAAGATATTCTCGCATCCGAGGTACTCGAGGGACGCTTGCGAGAAGGCTTTGTTAGATTAAGACAACTGCTGGTAAGGCTGCGGTCGTCACTCTTGATCCCAAGCAGACATCATGCTAATTTAACTTAGGGTCTTACACGCCACGAAATACGCCTACGAGCCCCTTTTGACCCTTTGCCGTATTCGGCGCTCATCGACGCATCCGAACGCTTCTTCGAGAATATCGTCACCGCCCGCCAGGCGTCTCTGTTCTACCATCCGCATTTCATCAGGGACAACACCGAGGCAGCCGCGGAACTACTTGGGCACCGAAGGGATGCAATAGCCACCATCCTGACGAATCTCTACGTTCTCTCCGGGGCACTGCGTGCTGACAGGAAGGTGCCGGTGAGTAGTCCACGCTCTATAGAAAAAGGCTGGCAACAAGCAAGTGTTGCTCTCGAACGAAGACTACGCTGACATAGGCGTTTTCCGTGATTATAGAAATACCTACCGAACGCCGCAGCCAGCAGAAAACAACTCTTGGATCACATGGGCCTCCTTGAAGCCGAGCTCGCGAAGAGTAGGAAACTAAGCGCCGGCGAGAAATCCGAGGGCAAGAAATGGGTCCAGATCTACAGTTACTCGTATAACGAGAGCTTGACCGGCTGCGTCGAGCAGCTGATGGAGCTCGAGAAGTTCACGAAGGCCATCGTTGGCCAGCAAGGGTGAGTGATGTGGTTTGCTCGAGAATTCGATGGCGATGACGATGACTGACTGATGAATGAATGTAGTTTTGACTGTGGGTTTACGGAGGAAGACTGGTTGATGGGCTGAGCTCTTGTTGCCTTGATGCCTTTTATGATGTGTTGTAAGTAAGCAATCGAGTTGATTTACTTATGACTCTATACTGGTCTGTAAAGCCTTAGTTTGAGTTGCACACTGATGATATGCTAATTTATGTGCAATCTAGGATGAATCAACAACTTCAATCAGCCCGCCAAGAAACAAATTAAAATCCACCATCGATCTTTGTATGCTAGTGTATATTGAGACCCTTAGATCAGAAGAACAACTGGCACCAACCTATCATGAAATACTAGACGATCGGCTTTTAGACTATGTGGACAACTATGATTCGACTTCCTGCACGTGCTTGAGAATAATCACTATTCCTAGAGCAACGTATTTCGAGTTTGATAGTCACGAAGTGTATGAACAGCTTGTATGATCTCTGAATATATACTGTTAGAGTAGTAACGATGTATGTATCAATAGCTAAGAAACCATGGAATGGCGTTCCTTTCGACCTGGTCCCAATTTCTTAATTTACACGTTGCTGATTGATTGGTCAATTGGAATGCTTAAAGGAGAGGTTGCTAATATGCGGGCCGCTGCGACTCGCTTATCTTGATTTCAGTACCTAGACTTTGTATTGCTCGATGTCCATTGTGACTGTTCTGCATACATCTTTATAACAGCGGTGAATGAGGCTATGAAAGGCTATCCAGATAGCATACAGAAAGTTATTCTATTTCATGATAGGTAAAGTCCAGCTCACTGGGTCCCATTCATAAATCGCGCTTGGGTACCCGGATCTGGCAGAATTTATATTTGGGTGTGGATGATGCACAGCCCCCTGCTGATGAGATCGTCATCTGGATGTCCTACATATAGCGTTCAGGGATTATATATAAGTATTGCCGGGTTTACATCCCTTTTCATCAACAATAATAATGGTAATAGGATCTCCTGTTCATCTAGTCTTTCTCTCTCGCTGCAGTCCAGCAATGCCATTCCCTCTTTGCCTCACATATTGCTAATATGCGGACTACCACTGTCGTCGCGCTCCTTTCGCTAACTGCAACCTCCCTCTCATGGGAGTGGGCACAGGGTGCACAATGGAATCTTAAGCTAGGGTCGCCGTCCAACTCGACGATGAACTACACCACCATTGCGGGCTTCTTCCAGCAGGACGACCCGGCCACCGATGCCAAGAACTTCGACTATGTATGTGAACTCCAACAGTAAACATATAATCGCAGAGAAACTCTTACGTACTAACAGTATATGCGTCCACACGTAGACGGAGTCCAACTTCGGCCTCATCGAGCGCGCCTACCCAACGGACGACGTGTTCGATCCTAGAGGCGAGAAGACGCAGTGGGAGCGCTTTGAAAACTATGTCAATGCGCTTAATCGCAATGCTACGAAGGACACCCAGTACAAAGTCCTCTTTATGGGCCGTCATGGCGAGGGCTATCATAACGCGGCGGAGTCGTACTACGGGACACCGGCGTGGAATGTAGGTCTTTTTATTCCTTACAGCCGCGCGCTTGATTATACTGCGAATGCGACTTTATTTATCTATTCTTCCGAAAACAATTCCTAACAGTAAACGCATAGTGCTACTGGGGCCTCCAAGACGGCAACGGCACCTCAACCTGGCGGGACGCGCGCCTAACAGAGGCCGGGATCGCACAATGCAGCAAAGCAGCCTCCTTCTGGGCGAACGCGCTCTCCGCCTCCAAGATCCCCGCCCCGCAGACCTACTACAGCAGCCCGCTGACGCGGTCCGCGACAACCGCGAACCTGACCTTCGGCGCGCTGGCGCTGCCCGCCGACCGCCCCTTCGCGCCGACCGTCAAGGAGCTCCTGCGCGAGGGCATCTCGCCGCGCACGTGCGACGAGCGGCCCGACCGCGCGGCGCTGCAGGCGCTGCTCCCGCACTTCCGCTTCGAGGACGGCTTCGCGGAGGTTGATCCCCTCTGGCGCGCGGGCGAGGGCGAGACCGATGAGGCGATGGCCGTTCGCACCAAGCGCGTGCTCGATGATATCTTTGGGAATGATCAGAGTACCTGGGTCAGCATCACCACGCACTCGGGCCAGATCACGCAGAGCCTCAAGGTCCTGGGACATATCCCGTTTAGCCTTACCACGGGCCAGGCTATCCCGGTGCTTGTGAGGGCCGAGAGGCGTGGTGGAGGTGAGCCGGCGACGACGACGGGCGCTTCGCGGACGGCGGAGGCGACTTGTGGTAACCCGCCTGTCACGAGTGTTTCGGGCCAGGGGTGCGTGTGCTCGAGTGCATCGTCGTCTACGCTGGCCTCTGCGACGGCGACGACGACGCCGGCGTGATGGCTGGGTCGCTATGTATGTCTGCCGAGGCCGAGCTAGATGGGGAGATATTGGGAAGCGTTGCAGTGGTGATGACTAATGTAATGTTGTTAAGTTAATGCCATTGTGCTTTACTCATGATCCAATGCCAAAGACCGAGAGGTCTGGAATGCTCCGTCTGGCAATATTCCATCTCAATGCAACCACAACAGCTAGAATAGTTGATCTAGTCCACGTGAAGCTTCTGAGGCGTGCGGCAAGTCTTGGAGGAGGTAAATCACACACAGCACGTCAAGCGACGTATTGGTGAAGCCTTTGGCTTCGTAGAGATAGCTTCTGACTTTGGTGGTCAATTCTTGTCCGCGAAACGAGAGGGACGCCGTGGGAACGATTCAAAATTTGGATTATCTAAAGTAACCTTTGGACGAAGCGCATATAATGCGCTGAGGAGCCAATATATTGATATCATGAAGGTATAACAGTCGGGTTTATACCGGACGATCCGGGACCTGCCGAATTGGGCAGACCACCATCTCGAAAGCCCAACTTTATTGGCATGCATGCAAATGCAGCAGAAACATATATAACCTGTTTTAATTCTCCTTGAGAGGACCAAACTGGATGACATAATCTTGTCTGCCAATAGGAGAGTACATGAGGTCCCAGGTAATCCAGAATAATTTATTTCCCGTCTTGGAATTTGACATTCGCATCGTAGGGTCGCAGCGGCTCCTTTTCGGTCGACATCACGGGGACATTTGAAGCTGATTATTGTTTGATAGGAGTTAGGACTTCCGGTGAACTCTTCATTGGTTCTGCTATGGCCTAGATCGAGCCACAGCGCAGCATCTCCCCTATTTCCTACCTACTCCCTGGTGGTTCGGCGCGGGATCGCGGTTCGGACTGCGGTTTGCTTAGTCACGGACGGTATTTCTACCCTGGCATGGTATAGATATTGTTTATAGACAGAAAAGGGGATGCAGTGACTGAGCAATTACCCAGCAGTGGGCTTATGTGATGACTTAAGTCTTAGAAATGTTGGAGAAAGCTTCTGAAAACAATGATGATTGTGATCACTCGTCACATATCGTCGAGATATTTATACAAGTTAACCATATAATCATGGCGGATTCTTTTGTCATACCAGGTCACTCGCTCCAAGCAGCTCTTGTCGCTACAATTGACGGAAATGCGAAACCTGCTTACTTCGCTCCTCTTCGCTCTACTTACGAGGGTAGAGTGCTTCAACTTCCCCTTCGAGTCCGAGCAGCTCACCGACGCAGACATCGGCAACTTCTCCGCCATCGCCTTCGGTGACAAGTCAACCGCAAGCCCGGCGCACGATGAAACGGGCTGTAAGTCCTACCCGGGGACAGCCGGGTGGCCCCTCGACGAGGAATGGGCCCAGCTGAACCGCTCGCTTGAGGGTGTGCTCCTGAAACCGGTCCCGCCGGCGGCAGTCTGCTATGACGGACCGGATAAGGACGAGGCACAGTGCAACTTTCTCCTGCGGAACACTAGCACATCTCGCTTCTACATCAATAACCCGCTTACGGTGTTGAACGAGTGGCCGGAGGGGAACACGTGCTTTGCCTCGCTGCAGACGGAAGGACTTACCTGTACTCAGGGCGGGTTTCCGGTCTATGTCGTTAATGCGACGACTGTGAAGCAGATCCAGATTGCCATTAACTTTGCGAGGAACAAGAATCTCCGACTTACTATCAAGTAAGCCCCTGAGTTTATGTAGATAGGGAGTGCATGTACATGGTTTGACTTCTTCCTAGAAACACCGGACATGATTTTATCGGCCGGTCGGCCGGATTCGGTGCTCTTAGCATCTGGACGCACTGGCTGAAGGATTTCGAATTCTTACCTCAGTACAGCATTGGCGAGTATGATGGGATGGCAGCTCGAGTTGGCTCCGGCCTGGAGAGCTGGGAGATGTTTACCCACATGAGCATTCACAACATGACGGTGCTGGTTGCCGGCGGCTACACTGTTGGGGCATATGGAGGCTGGATGACCGGTGGTGGACATTCGGCACTGGCTTCGAAATATGGATTGGGCGCTGACCAACCGCTTTCCATTGAGGTTGTCACCGCTGATGGACGGTTCGTTACTGCTGATGTGAACCAGAATACGGACTTGTTCTATGCCTTGCGTGGAGGTGGGGGAAGTAAGTCTTGTTACTCGTCACGATGATACTGAGATGCGCCCCTTACTCATGACGAAATAGGTACCTACGGTATCGTGACCTCTGCCATCGTCAAGGCATACCCACCCATCCAAGTCCTCTCCTCCTCAATCTCATTCACCATGGGCAGCTCCAACACCTCCACAACCAACGACACCGCAACCTTCTGGCGCGGCTTCGACGCCTTCCACGACTTCGGGCGCACCATCGTCGACGCCGGCGGCACAGCCTACAGCAACCTGCGCGCCACATCCACAAACCCCAACAACACCACCGGCTTCAGCTTCAGCGCCGACATCGAGATGCCCGGGCTCTCCGCCCCCGCCCTCCTCTCCTTCATCCAACCCCTGCGCGACCGCCTCGCCGCCCTCGGCCTCCCCCTGCCCCTCGCCCGCGCCCCCGCGCAGGCCGCCAACTGGCAGGTCAGCAGCCGCAGCGGCGCCGGCGACGCGCCGGGCAGCTCGCGCTTCGCGAGCCGGCTGCTCCCGTACGCGAACTTCGCGGACGCGGGGGCGCCCCTGTTCGCCGCCACGCAGCGCGCGATCCGCGAATCCGTTGAGGCCGGATACGCCTTCCACGGGATCCACCTGCGACCTACCGCTCAAGCCGGCGGGTGGCCGGGGGATAACGCCGCGAACCCGGCTTTTCGGGAGGCGATCATGCATGCGGATTTGTTTGATTTCGGCGGGCCTGGACGCGGGGCTACGCCCGAGGAGATCCGGGACGCGCATGAGAGGCTGGATGCCGCTATGCAGGGGTGGCGGGATGTGTCGCCTGGTGCCGGCGCGTATATGAATGAGGCGGACTTGGAGGAGCCGGAGTGGCAGCGGGCGTTCTTCGGGGAGGAGAATTATGCCCGGTTGTTGGGGATTAAGAGGGACCGGGATCCGTGGGGGTTGTTCTATGCCCCGGCCACGGTGGGGAGTGAGGATTGGGTTGTTGTCACGGCGGATGGGCTGCCTACGCAGAATGGGCCGCTTTGTAGGGCTGGGTTGATGAGGTAGGGTGTTGAGTGTAGATGTGTTGTGTAGGAGATGCGTATGATAGACTTCTATAGGGGTATTTGACATTGAGAGTTTTAGCAGCTTGAAGTCGTTTGTTAACTTACCACTTAAACTGCGCTGTTATAGTGAGGGCATCCAACTAGTATGTCCGTACTATAATAAATATCAGTCTGTGTCTTACGCTTATACGTAGATCTGTAGATATCCATATTATAATGCCAGCTAGTGAGACACCTTCGGGTAGTGCTGAATATTATCCGGACAGATACTAGGACAGATACTAGGTGCCTATTGATATGGATCAGCAGAATGGGCAACAGAACGAGCCTCCGCTCACAAGGGAATATCTCTAAACATCTAATGACTTTCATGGGCAAAATTTAGCTATCCCATAATTGTTTCTCAGAGGTGATAATGGGTATACATTGGGTAGTTGGGGCATCATATTGCTTCAGATGAACAGCTGAGCAGATTGCTTGATGATACAGACCCGACTGTATGAATACTCTTCTTGATTTACAACTTCATTACATGTAGGCAGGTATTTGTCTGAGTTAGATATGTAGTTCGACTAGGAATGACAGCACGGGAAGAGGTTCCATACATAACAAAGGAGAGACAATGAACGGGGCATTAGAAGGTTCTATCAGATACCGATCCAATGAATCTTAATATACGGGATTGATGTTTCTAACACAACTGTCACAATTGTCCTACGAAGGTTCTTGTTCATCAATAAAGAGTTATGCAAAAGAAAGGATAACCTCCTCCCTGCCTCTGTCATTGTGAAAGATTTACCTGCGCTACGCCCCACCTTTATTATGTCTTCGCGAGACCTCACCTGCCTCAATACACAAAGGTGTACGTACGGATTGTACAACACGTACACTGTGCTGGGGGCGACTTCACTTACATAAACCTACCAACAGTATTGCCAGCAGCAGGCAAGTGTCATGGGACAACCAGGCAGCCAGGCCAATACCCATGTATCCTACACCGTAGACTACACGATAATCCGTACAGTATAGATATGGGGATAGGTGGAATCCCTGCCGACGCTAGCAGATCTCACACTGTCCCGTTACGCCCATTACAGCAACGGCTTCGCAAGGCTCTAGCAACCGACCACCGAACACATATGAGCACGTAGTCTCCTCATTGGCCGATACAGCCTATAAGTGGATCGATTCTGTATGTAGGTTGGGATCCATGTACTCGCAGTACTCACCAGCTGCAACGGAGCATTACTAGTACTTTCGAACTCAATCTGATCCTCCTCCACCTTTAACCAAAATCAACACTATTGATACATACACGCACTCACGCACTTTGACTTCATACATACCACCCCGAAACTAAGCCTTTCCGCTTGCCCGCTTAGTGCATCACCAAGCGGTCTGATAAGCGACCCGAGCGACGCATACGATTCATCTGTTGTATACTACCAGGTCTCCCTGGACGGCCTTCTTAGCCTCTGTAGCCTAAGCTGTCTTCGTCTTCTGCCTCACTTTATCACTTTCCCACTTACCCATCACATACTTTACCATACCTTACCTTACCTTACCTCGCCTTACCCACTCGACACGATTAATATATCCCTTCGCGCACCCGCTCGACTTGTACGATATAAGCCCATGACCTCCATGATCCCAGTGTTCTCGTGCCTCCGCCCAGTCATCGTCACCGGTTGCGCCTCGAGAATACCATCGTCGACGTAGGCAAGCACTCTGCGTGTGTGTGTGTGTGTGTGTGTGTGTGTGTGTGTGTGTGAGTGTGATATTGTGATTGCCACAGTCTGCGAGGGGCTCTAGGGGAATCGCGCGTTCACCTCTTCTTCCCTTCTCCCCCCCCGATTCCGATCCCGACTCCTCGCCCACCACCCTCATGGTCCCCCCGCCGCCCTCCTCGCATTCAAGATCCGGAACCTTCTCGCCTGCCCACAGTTTGCAGACAGGATTCACCCACTCGCCTCACCCGTCACAGCCCGGTCCTCTGAGTGCTGGTGCGAGCCCCAGTACCAGCAGCCCGACCACCGGGTCCAGCCCTCTTACCAAAATTGTTGTCGCACAGGTCTACCTTCTGCTTAGTACGATCAAGGAGGACAAAGACCGCACGAAGTGGGAGTTACAGGCCGAGCAGCTAAGAAAGGTATGTCGGTGCTGATATTTATTTTTCCAAGTGCTCTCTCTCTCTCTCTCTCTCTCTCTTTCAAACTGCCCTCTCAAACTGCTCCCTCAGACTGCTCCCCCAATGTAGATGGATGTAATGTAGTAGTACATGTATTGACAGCACATTGCTCTCCCTCTAGCTCCTCGATGAACACGGTATGGATGTGTTCTCTAAATACTTTACCCGGCTGGTGGCCGGAAATGCGCCCCAGATCTTCCCCGGCATCAACAGACCAGTCGCCAACCCGGGCAACTACTCGCTCTTGGTAGCCGAAATGGACAAGATCTCGCATGACCCAGAGCAGGCGGCCAAGATAGCCGAATCTATCGAGACGGCAAATGAGGATTTTTTCCGCGACCTTGATCTCACGACCTTCATGGAGCACTTCAAGCTGGATGCTTTAGAGAAGACCATACTGGCATTGGCCTTCAAATTCGGGTCCCGCCCAGATCTGAAAACGAAAGGTACGAGTCCTGCTGTTCTGCTGTCTTGATGTCCCGCCGTCCTGCTAGCATACTTTGAAATGTTTGCCTGGGTTGCCTATAAATGTTTGCTCGATTTGCCTATCTAATCTAATCATTGATATCTACCTATAGCCGATGCCATCCTCTCCACCAATTTTCCCACCTTCGTTAATATCATGTCGCGACCCGACTTCGGCGGCCACAGCGATCTGACTCCATCCTTCATCGCCGCTATTGTCGACCGATATATCCAAGGCCACCCGCCGAACTTCAACTCTGCTGCTAAGCACGAGCTAAGTCACAAGGTTCAGTCGCGCTGGCTGCAGCGCGATCAAGCACCACCTATGGACGTGCTGGCTGCTTTGGACCTCATCAGGGTCCTGGGCGACAAATCGTCCAATTCGCTCGCCCTCTACATCCAGAGGACCGGACCCGACTTCACCCGCGATGAGGAGAGCTGTGTTGTCTATCTTCAGAACCGACCGACCACTATGCAACTGAGTGAGGAGCAAGTGTCTGCGGCCCTAACCTACACGACTGTTAGTATGACGTACCATCACAATCCCTCCGTCTTAGTCGCTGCGCTGCGGCGAATCATACCTGCGACCTTCCGTTGGCAAGATGTGGTCGCGTACTTTGATCAGCGAGACGTGCGCGTATCATCACAACAATTCCTGCGCCTTTACGAGGCTCTTCTACCGGTCGCGCAAGCACAGGACGACAAGTCGGCGCCCTTCGACATCCAGTGTCTATGGGGAGGAACCCAT
Source organism: Whalleya microplaca (assembly GCA_022497155.1). Lineage (NCBI taxonomy): Eukaryota > Fungi > Ascomycota > Sordariomycetes > Xylariales > Xylariaceae > Whalleya > Whalleya microplaca. The sequence continues at coordinate 186,012 of MU385772.1, forward strand.
TGGGAGAACCCGGAGACGCAGCTGTCGTTCATCTGTGCATTTGCCTCGCTGAGCCCGAACGAACTCGATGCAAGTACTATCCCTGGCCTCCAACCGACCTTTACGCTCGACGAGTACGCCCATTCTCCGCCCGAGGTTCGTGAGCGAGCTGCGGTTGCTGTGAAACACCCTCTCGTCTCGAGGCCAGCCCTTTCCGCCATTTTCCAGGTAGCCCTTCATTCTTTACATGCGTCGCAGAGTACAGAGGCGAAACGACTGTTTCAAGAGGTCGTTGTTCCGAACCTTGATATTTTCTTGGTTTCCGCATTCGGAGTCCCTAAGCCGTGGCCGCCGATGGCGATAGAGACTCTAGTATCTCTCTTTGATACCTTCCTCCATCGGAGTTCAGATAATGAAGACTTCGTCCTGGATAGTCTCTGGAGGAAAGACAGGGAATGGGTTACGCAGAGTCTTGTCGACGCGCACGCTATTAAGCCGATGGACCTCCCACTCATATTCGAGCATGTCATCAAACATGGCTGGCTAGATGAACTGGTGTACTTGCCCAATGGATTTGGCTATGACCTTGCGGCCCTAGCGCATGCTGAAGGCCATCTTGATCTCACGCAATGGGCGCGCAACAATGCTGAGCGGAGCCCTGCTATCTCTTCATCATTGTTGCAGTTCCTATTGATCAAGGCCAACCTCGAGATGCAAGTTCAGAAGGCAGGGGAGGGGCAAGCCATACAAACAACTACCACTTCCCTCAACGTTAAGACCGTCCTCGCTATGCTTCAGATTCTCGAGGACTTTTTGCCAAGAAACCCCGTGCCGGAATTGATTATTGTTCAACGCACGTGCATAACTGCCTATCCGCGTCTGATTAATTATGGTGAAGGCTATGATGATATCATTGATGCTAATGGTAAAGACGGCAATGGGCTTCCGCAGGGCGCCGTCGTCAAAATGGAAGAGCACTACAAGAAGATGTACGGCGAGGAGACGGAGGTCAAGCTCATTGTTCAGAAACTTGAGGAGTACAAGCGGTCACGAGATCCCCTGGACCAAGATATATTCGCCTGCATGATCCACGGCCTTTTCGATGAATACTCGCACTTCGTCGATTATCCTCTCGAAGCACTCGCTACTACCGCCGTGCTTTTTGGGGGTATCATCTCCCATAAGTTAATATCTGAATTGCCCCTCAAAATCGGACTCGGTATGATTCTCGAGGCAGTTAGGGACCATAGCCCCGATGAATCCATGTACAAGTTCGGTCTCCAGGCTCTGATGCAACTGTTCTCGCGGCTGAGGGAGTGGCCAGGTTTCTGCAAACAGCTTCTACAGATTCCTGGTTTGCACGGTACAGATGTTTGGAAGAAGGCCGAAGAAGTCGTGCGGGAAGACGAGGAGGAAAGAACGCGTACTCAAAATGGTACCTCGACACCTAGCCATATAGGGACCGAGTCGTTGGTAAACGGCGCGATTGACGGCCCAGAGCCACATGCGGCGCCTTTTACGTCCGTCAACGTGGATCCGCCTCAAATGGGAGCCGCCTTTGAAGACCCTATCGTCGATGTGCAGGACAGGGTCCAGTTTGGTCTCAACAATCTGACGTCTATATCACTCCAGCAAACATTCAAGGAGATTAGCGACATCCTGGATGAGCGCCATCAAAAGTGGTTTGCTAGTCACCTTGTAGAAGAGCGAGCAAAGATGCAGCCAAACTATCACCAAGTGTACCTCGAGCTGGTGAAGCTCTTTCAGCACCCTGGACTGTGGTCCGAAGTGTTGAGGCAGACATACATCAGCGTGGCTCGTATGCTAAATTCTGAGAGCACTTTACAGAACTCGACAGACAGGACCCATTTGAAATATCTAGGTGCCTGGCTTGGCCTCATCACCCTGGCAAGGGACCAACCGATCAAGCACAAAAACATCGCGTTCAAGCAACTACTTATTGAAGCCCACGACACAAAAAGACTGGTTGTAGTTGTACCCTTTGTCTGCAAGGTGCTAATTCAGGCCGCCAAGTCGACAATATTCCGCCCTCCTAACCCGTGGCTGATGGATATTATCCATCTGCTTATCGAACTCTACCACCACGCCGAACTAAAGCTTAACCAGAAATTCGAGATCGAGGTTCTCTGTAAAGATCTCAGTCTTGATCATAAGAGCATCGAGCCATCCAGGGAACTCGAGGATCGCGTACCAGTTGAAGAGGTCGGCGAGATGGTAGTACCAGACGCCCTAGAACACTTCGACAATCTGTCGTTGAATGGCATGGCTGGTGCTGTGTCCACCGGTCTCCCGCCACACCCCATACCGGTCTCCATTCCGGATATTAGCCCACACCTGTCGATTCCACCGACTAATGAGATGGTTGTGAACACAGCTCGTCTGCACGAAATTGTGCGCAATGCCGTGACAAAAGCTCTGCAGGATATCATTCAACCGGTTGTGGATAGATCTGTCACTATCGCCGCCATTAGCACTGCGCAGATGATACGCAAGGACTTCGCTACCGAACCTGATGAGAACAAGCTTCGGACAGCAGCCATCAACATGGTCAAGGCCACTGCCGGAAGTCTCGCCCAAGTTACTTCGAAAGAGCCCCTCCGAGCCAACATCACCAACTATATGCGAGGCTCTGCCAACGACCTTCCGTCAGGATTGCCCGAGGGTACGATCATTATGTGTGTCAACTCGAACCTCGACCTGGCATGCAGTGTCATCGAGAAACAAGCTGAGGAGCGGGCTATACCGGAGATCGAGGATCTGATTGAGGGCGAGATCGACAGTCGGCGCCGACATCGTCTACAGCGACCCAACGAACCTTACGTCGACTCGAACTTAAGTCGATGGGCAATGACGATCCCGCATCCGTACAAACTTTCGCCCAACATGACTGGCCTGAATGCGGAGCAAATGGCAATCTACGATGATTTTGCAAGGCAACCCAGGGGCGCCACTCAGGCCAGCGCGACTCATACCGCGTCAGCCTCGGATGCGACGAGAAACATTGCAAACGACATTCTTCAAGATCAGTACAGCTCGGTCCCCAACCTTCCCACCCTTCCCACGCCGGCCGAGACCCCATCACTCCCGCATTTGAATACCCAATTACCCTATTCTCATGTCCACGCGGGAATGGCCAACGGTCGCCCTGCAGCCCAGCCAAATCAGATGGACGGCAGACTCCTCATGGAACGAGTGCAAAAACTATTGTCTGAACTCGAGCGAGCGGCAACATCTACTACTGAGGAGCATTTCAGCGAACTTCCCCGTTCGCATACTGTCCTTGAGGTGGTAGACGCGTTTACGCAGCTTATTATCAAAACGTCACAGAACTCGGATGACTTCGCTTTTTATGCTACTGAGAAGATATGTCAGCTACTCTTTAGTGGCGCTGATGATACGCTCTTCCTTGAGAGTCTTGTGCACATCCTTGAGCTGCTGTTGAAGATATCTGCCAGCTCCGGCGCGGCGTTGCACGAACGTGTCCAGGTCAATTTCTATCAGCGACCACCGCAGAATATCCTCAACATCGCCCTAATCACTGCCCTCCTCCCAACCGAATTCCTCGACCTACACATCATCGACCATATGATGGCCAAGATGCTCGTACAAAGGGAGGAGCGATACTTGGAGTTTTTCGAGAAGCTCTTAGAATTGACCTTGTTCACCGATAGGCCTGTTGCGCTATTCGCGGATTTTGTACGCAGTCTTGAGGCTGCGTGGGAATGGATTAGTAGTGATCCCAGCCTTGAGGTTGGTCAACGTCTAAAATCCAAGTTCATCGACGCCGGCCTCCCCAAGCCGCAGAGCGAGAGCACGGTAGATGGCAGTGAGCGATTGGACCAATTCGAATACATCTTCGATGAGTGGGTTCGACTCTATGTTAACTTCAACACCCCGGACAAAGCTCAGGCCTCGTTCATAAAGCAAATCCGAAGCAAGAACATAATCTCCAACAAGGACGATTTCCTAGCCTTCGTACGAAGGGCCATCGACGTGTCTATCAACCATTATGAGCAAGTTGTACACAATGGTGGCAGTAGTACTGAGGCTTTTGCTGCCGTGGATGCCCTTGTGAAGCTAATCGCAAGCTTCGCGAAAGACAGCGCCTCTGAACTCAACGGCCAAGGCCTCCTCCCCGTCTTAGAGGCAGTCATATCACTGATTGCAGTCGTCCTCAATCACCATCATGTTACTCGAGGGGAACAGTTCAACCAGAGAGTTTTCCTACGCCTGTTTTCTATGCTCATGCATAATGCTGATTCAATCTTTACGGACGGTTTCGAATCATGTCGGACGGAGTTTCTTCTGCGACTTGCAGAGACGTTATTACAGCTCAGCCCGGAGCGCTTTCCAGGCTTTGCATTCGATTGGCTTTCCTTGATAGGACACCGGCGGTTTGCGCCTGACTTATTACTGCTCGAGTCGAAGCGCGGATGGTTGCCCTACACCAAGATCCTGCAATCTCTTCTGAGGCATGTCTCTGAACACATGAAAGCGATCGATGTACCGGACGTCATCAAGGAGTTCTATCGGGCCACCGTGAAACTCCTAGTGGTACTTGCACACGACTTCCCTGACTATATGTCGGCAAATGCTGTACAGTTGTGCTCGAGTATTGCACCTCACTGCAACCACTTGAGAAACATCGTTCTGAACTGCAGTCCACGATCAGATGCCGCAGACACCATCTCTCAGGACCTCCAAGCAAGCGCAGCTTCCGCGTTACCTTATCTTCGAGAGCTAGGCATGCTGGACATTCTCGAGCAACTTATGCAGGCCGATCCCTCCGAAGACGCCATCGCCCACCTGACGCATGCTATTAACAGGAGCACTGCGAATGATACCACTTTTGGTAACGTACGACTTGGTGTCGATCTGAAGCTCATCGACGACATCGTGAGTTTCGTCGGCAGTCATGCTATTTCTAAAGCCAGGCAAGAACGGCCCGTCTTCCTTCCCAAGGCCCCTGACGTCAAGACATTGTCGATGTTAGTGCATGAGTTACAGCCTGAAGCAAGATACTTCCTGCTAAGTAGCATCGTCGATCGACTGCGCTACTTTGGACCGATCACCGAGTATTTCAGTTACATGGTTCTCGACATTTGGGGTCAGGACATGAGTGACCCGGAAGAGGTGGATATCCGTCAACAGATCGTTCGCGTCCTGCTCGAGCGATTTGCGGGATACTGGCCACAGCCATGGGGCGTCATGGCGATCATCATGGAGCTGGTCAAGAATGAAAAGTACATGTTCTTTGACCAGCCGTTTATCAAGGCGGATCGCGACGTAAGTGACACTTCACTGCACAAAGAAAAGGCAGCTCCTAGTTGGAAGATCCGAGTTAACTTGAAGCAGATTGCGGACCAGTTCATGGCAATTGCAAGGCAACAGCAATAAGCGTTGCCTATAACATGTCATCATGAGCTACTACATAACCAGGCTGCAGGTTTTACCAGCCTGTAACGACAACCAGTCACCACACATACATCTTTACCGACTCTTCGCCAAACCAAGAGTTTTTATGAATTGCAAAATCCTAAGGGCTTCAGTGGTTACATGACGGAAGGGGGGGTTCTTTGACGAATCGATATCATGATGGCGCCCAAAAAACAAGCGGTAGACGGTCGGTCGTCTTTCTGATGATGATGAAAAAGGCGTTTCTCACGGCGTCAGCTGGCGGTGATGACGAAAACTTTGTATGTTTTTTGTACCATGTCTCTCGCGGGAAAAGGTGCGTTAGCAAGCAGCAGCAGCAGCAGCAGCAGCAGCAGCAGCAGCAGCAGCAGCAGCAGCAGCAGGCCTCTTGGGCAAAGGCCTGCCTGCCTGATGATCGGCAATATGCACATCCCGGCGTATGTATTAATATATAGACCAGCGCACATGAACACTGTCTTCGCTGTACCCATCCATGCGTGTTTTTCGTGATCTTTAGCCTTGCTTAAACTTTAATGCTCCTGAGACCCGACCATCAAATTCTGCGTAGGTATTAATGGAGATATTGTAATCTGTCAATTGCGCTATCAGTGATAGCATGTAGTTGAAGCCTCTTCTCATACTGGTAACTGCTGAGCACATGGATATTATTATCTTCTAGTATTATCTTAGGGCCGATCTAGGTAGATGCCGAGAAATGACATCATCCGTGCTAGATTCCAATCTCTCGCATACATACCACAACTCGCCCAGATCTCAACATTATCAAAATGAGCCAGCGTATAGTGAGGATGCGCCGCCAGCAAACTCACAGGCAGGCTGAACTCGCACCTTGGCTAAAATAACCACAGAATACATCCACACAATCCCTTCATACCCATACCTACCTAAACGCAAAGATGGCCCCGTCCTCCCTCCCCTACCAAGAACCCCCCATAACCGCGCTCCTAACCCTCTCCACCTTCACACTAGCCCTCAACGCCGTCAACAGCATCCTCGACCGCGCGCTGTACTGCGGGCTGGTGGGGCAGGTACTCATCGGGACCGCCTGGGGCGCGCCCGGCGCGCGCTGGCTGGCCCCCGCCGTCCAGGCCGCCGTCGTGCAGCTGGGCTACCTGGGCCTCGTGCTCGTGGTCTTCGAGGGCGGGCTGGGCACGCGGGTCGAGAGCGTGAGGCGGAATCTGGGGCTCGCGGGGGCGGTGGCGGTCACGGGCGTGCTGGGGCCGGTGGGGGCGTCGTTTTTGCTTGCGTTAAGTGAGTGGATCCCGGGGTTCTTTGGTTTTTGTTTTTTCTCCTTCTAATGGAGTGGTTCGGGGGTGGGAGTTTGCTTGCTTAGGAGGCTGGGTTTGAGAGCCGCTTCGAGAGCTCTCTCTCTAGACAAGGTCTAGAAAACCTTGCGATAGTTTCCCCAAGCTCCAAATGCCACGGAATGGAAAAGAAGAAAATGCTGACAGTAACCAGTCGCCGACGCCTCCCCGCTCCAGTGCTTCGCTGCGGGCGCCGCGCTGTGCTCCACGAGCCTGGGCACGACGTTCACGGTGCTGGCGACCAGCGGCCTGGCGCGCACGCGGCTCGGCACCGTGCTCAGCACCGCCGCCATGATGGACGACGTCGTCGGGCTCGTCATGGTGCAGATCGTCGAGAGTCTGGGCGCCGGTGGTGGTGATGGGGAGGGAGGTGGGGAGATCAAGGCGTCGACGGTGCTTAGGCCTGTGCTCGTGTCGCTGGCGTTCGCGGTGGGCGTCCCGGTTGCGTGTCGGGTTGTCGTGGGGCCGGTTATGAGGGGGTGGGAGCGGAGGGGGAAAGGGAATGGGAAGGGGGAGAGTGGTGGGAGATGGAGTGGGTGGATGAAGGGCATGCAGATGCAGTTCGTGGTGCAGACGGCAATCCTGCTTGCGCTTGTGGTCGCGGCGAGCTATGCCGGTGCGTCTGTCTTGCTTGCGGCGTATCTTGCGGGGATTATGATTAGTTGGTGGGATGCGCAGAAAGATGAGCCTGAGAGCTCGGGCGCCACGTCGGTAGGCCGTCAAGAAGAAAATAGGGCTGAAGGGTCGCCGGGGTCGGGTCAAGAGTCCGGAGGCGATGGGACGCATGACGCTTCCGGTTCACTCCCTACGAGGCCTCAACCAGACAACCAGCAGGCTACGAGACATTCAGGCGCGGACGTATACGACCACTATTATTCCCAAGCAGTCAACAGGGTCCTCAAACCTTTCTTCTTTGTGGGTTATTATTGTTCTAGATCCACGCCTATGTCTAGCTTACCATTCAATAGGCATCGATTGGGTTTTCGATTCCTATCTCCAAGGTATTCTCTGGTGAGGTAGTCTGGCGTGGCATCATCTACAGTATTCTTATGACCATCGGCAAGATGCTATGCGGCTTGTGGCTGGTACGATTTCCCATCTCTATAAGCGGTCTCGGGAAGGGGTTCGGCTGCTTTATTGTGTCCCGCTATCACACAATCATGTCTAGATTTAGGCTGCGAAGAGCAAGTCCCACGCCAAAGAAAAATGAGGCCGTTGAGCTCCAACATCGCCGCGAGCCTTTGAATGACCAGGTTACCGATACCTCTCAAAGGCATCACCCAGAAGACCCAACGCCGATCCAAGAGTCCCATGCATCGCCTCAGCCTAGTTCCCAGGACCCACCGCCGCCGCCAGCCAAGCCGCTCTCGCTCTATCCCTCTGCTATCCTTTCGTTCGCGATGGTAGCCAGAGGCGAGATCGGATTCCTGATATCGGCGGTGGCGGAGAGCAATGGGATCTTCCGAAAACCCTCGGATCGCGACTCAGATGCGTCGGAGCTCTTCCTCATCGTCACTTGGGCCATCGTCGTGTGTACTATCATCGGTCCGCTTTCCGTTGGTGTACTGGTGGAACGGGTAAAGAATCTCGAGAGAAAAGCCTCGAGCGGTGATCGCGGATCCAAGAACGTTCTTGGGGTCTGGGGTGTTCAGTGAACTAGCTGCTTTGGTTGTTAGGGTTGAGAAACGAGAACCAAGAAGAGGTTAATATCCGACGAATCTAGCATATGTTCTGTCCTACTTGGGCGTACATGATCTCTGTGACGCTCGCTCGCTAGCATATATGTCGACGCAATGCTACGGACGACTTCCGATAAGAGTCTGATAGGACAGGATGTCAAATGCTCGAACTAGTCCGGCATATTCTATGCAGTCCAAGGTTCCCACCCATTCGGTCAATTCCTGCAGCCACATTCTCGCTCCAGTTCAGTGACCCGAACTTGCATGAAAGTTTCCGTCTTAGATTCGGGAAGACCGATTTGTAAAATCGAAAGGTGTGTGTTCGGGGTTGGCCAGGATACTCGGAATCATCATAGCAGGTTACGGGCGAAGACTCAAATGTCCAGACTCAAGGCCCTACTTAAACGGTGCTGCAATGCAACCCCAAGAGGTTTACAGCCGCATCCAACTGGTTTCCAGATAAATTTATCACATTCCAACGATGCCTTTGTGCAACTGTCATCTAACGTCCCGTTGGCTGACACGAGAATGGGGGTACACCTCTACCTGCTCCTGTGGCCTCCATCAGCTCGTGCGATTTTGCAGGGATTACACTGCCTAATCTCAAGCAGATCGGTATACAGTCTGATTGGGCGCCATTGTTGGTGACTAAGTGAGCCCAGTTTCAACGTCAGCTTCAGACACAGCATACAAGTGGCCTTACACAGTATCCTATAATGGCGAGCTCGACGTGATCTCTCACTACCAAGCCCAAGGATTTGATAACATAAGACCATTATATGGAGCAATTATGTAATGTCTTAGAACGAGCATATTAGGTAGGTTAGAGGTTTCGTGCTACCTCGGCAGGCTCCAAGTGGAGGACGGCACTCAGTTTCTACCAGTGACACTTGAACAATCTATCAAACACACAGGTGGATATTGAGGTAGCGCTGACTTTTAGGTAAGCATCCGTAAGGCTTGCCCAGAGTGAGACGTGGGCACAAACTATTGAACTCTTTCATTATGGGGTGGAATAGTCGTTATTCCCCCGCATACGAAGCTCATCATAAGCCTAGACTTCGGCCCCATCTCTCCCCCAAATTTCGAACTGCCGTCACAGATATCCATGGGTGTCCTTGTGGGGAACCCTGCTTTTAATGGAAGCTATGCCTTAACATGGTCTGGCTTCGAGTTGCTTGATTCGTCACTCCCCTTATGGCTTCCATTAAGGTTCAGGTCCCCTTGGATAACACGGACATGATACTCAGAATGTCTGTCGACTCCTCCGGGATCCATAGCCCGGTAGTATACACAGCATCGAGGTTACATGGTGTTGAATGCTCTCGGTGTCAGCAAGTTTCTACGGTACACCAATCAAACTGTTTGCTCTTTTGTACTATCCTCACATGCAAGGACACTGGAAAGACTTTCATCTATTAAGGTTTCAATGTTTACCCACTGTTCTACGTCAGGTCTAGACATGTGCCTCATAACTGCATCGATTTGCCTATCAATAGGCATCTACCTACATAGTAGTTGAGATTCGTTGGCACCTACCTAGAAGGTAGCGAATCATCAACTGCATATATAATGCATCCATTCAGATAAGCCAACAATAAACCCCTCGATATCCCACTTCCCCGATTCCCTCCTTCCTGGTTCCTAACCAGAGACACGATAGAGAGTGTACCTCATCCTTAGTGACGATGGTTGATCAGGAGAAGGAGGTTTCGCCGACAGGATCTGTTCGTCTTGAAGACGGTACCCCTGATGAAGGTCTTCACGAGTTTAAGGAGACCGTTGGGTATGAAGTCAACCTTGAGGACGGCACGGCTGGCAGCATCAAGCTCGCCAAGGATGGGCAGACTCGATTGATTCCCCAGCCTAGCGATGACCCTGCCGACCCTCTGAATTGGTCTCAACGACGGAAAAACCTGATACTTGGTATTGTGGCACTCACCGCCATCCTTGCTGACTATGGCTCTGCTACCGGAGCCGTCACACTGATTCCTCAGGCCAAGTAAAGAACACCACAGTCAAAGAATGGACGTCATGATTTGCTAATCAGCATTGGGCAGAGTGTGGAATATGACAGAAGATGAAGTGAACCACTCACAAGTGGGAAATGTATTCATGGTTGGCGCCGGTGGGATCTTTGGTGTGTCGACCTACGGCAACTCGCGTTCGCTAGCTAGCAGTGGTGCTAACAAATCTAAAAGTTGTTGCATTTAGCGCGTATTTTGGACGTCTACCCGTTATGTTCTATTTCCTCGTAGTGTCACTTGCTACTGCGATTTGGTGTGCAGCTGCGAAAACGTTCAACTCCTTCATGGCCGCTCGGATTCTGAATGGATTTTTCTCTACCGTGGCACAAGTTGGGGGCTTGATCTTCATCCAGGACATGTTCTTTTTCCACGAAAGAGCTCGCAAAATCAATATATGGGCGTAAGTGGTCTTGGTTCTCGTGTGGTTATCCTAACACTGATCATTTTTCAGTTCCTGCTTCGTTGTTAGTCCCTACTTAGGTCCACTTCTGGCTGCTTTTCAGATCTCTACGAAACCATGGTCGACTCCTTTCTGGGTCTACACTGCCGAGACTGCGCTATGCCTCTTGTTGACAATATTTTTTGTTGAAGAAACATATTATGACCGGAGAAGATCTCAAGCTGAGCAACCTGACCGAGGCACACGTCTTACTAGTCTTTTGGGCATACCGCAGTATAGATCAAGGCACCTTCGAAATACATTTTGGCAGGCGTGCATGCGGCCGATTCGCGCAATTATGAAGCCAGTCGTTTTCATATCTTCGTTTTACTATTTCCTGGTAAGTTCTAATAAATGTGGTCGGAACGAAAAATCTTGTATTAATGTACGCTTAGACATTTGCATGGGTGGTGGGTATCAACACGACACTCTCGATGTTCCTGGCCCCTCTGTATGGATTCGGCCCCAAGCAAATCGGTTTCTTCTACTTCACGCCAGTGGTCGCAGTGATCCTCGGCGAAGCAGTCGGCCACTGGCTACACGACTTCTTTGCTAAGCAGTACATCAAGACACACCACGGACGCTTCGAGCCTGAGGTGCGTCTTCGCGCCATCATTATCGCTTTACCATTCATGATCGTCGGACTTGTCTTGCTAGGCCAAAGTCTAGAGAACGGTTGGCATTACATGGTAACGGCTGTCTTCTGGGGTCTCTACGTCTTCGGAACCATGATAACAACCGTAGCGATATCCTCTTACAATCTCGACTCCTATCCCGAAGCATCGGGTGAGGTCTCCGCGTGGGTCAACAACTCTCGTACACTAGGCGGCTTCGTCGTCAGCTACTTCCAGGTCAAGTGGGCGACGGCTCAGGGCACTAAGGCGAGCTTCGGGATCCAGGCTGCCGTCTGCGCTGCTGCATTTCTACTGATCATGATCCTGATGTGGAAGGGCAAGGCGCTCAGGTTGTGGTCTGGGCCGTTGTATTTTGCCACGACTTGAACGATGAGCGATGATGATATATACAGTGTGTCGGGAATGACTACGATAATACCAGGGTTTTAGATGGTTTAAGATGACTTTGGAAGCTTATAGTCTTATAGCTCTTTATACGACGTCTATTTTTCTAGCAGGAATAACTACTGTATACCGTAGTATCCTCCAGAGGCATGACCTGCCTTTTACTGTCCTTATGAGGTGACCAAGAAACTGTATCACTGATTTCGTACAAAATAAACAAAGTGAGGGACAAGCATGTAATATGCTCATTTTTGGGTGAGTCCTTCAGGGTGACAACTGAAAGAAAGCATCAACCCATATTCCTCTCGAGAGGAGTCTTACAGCCAAGAGACAGCATTTAGTACACTTGGACAGTCTCCTTCAGACCAGTCGCCGCTACAATGGGGCTAGGCGCCGACTTCGGTGCAGCGGCCTCAGCGGCCTCGTCACCCTCCTTCATGCCGCCCAGAATCATGGAGCTCGGGGCGAGAGCCTGGACCTCGGGCGGGCTCGTGAAAGCGAAGAACTTCTCGTCGTGCCACTGGCCGGCGGTGATGTAGCGGCCCTCGCTGTCGGTGAACATGGTCTCGTCCTCGGCGCGCAGGAAGTAGGCGATGGAGTAGCGGTGCTCGGTGGGGTCGAGCGGGATGACGCGGTGGATGCACGACTGCATGGTGTGGCCGCTGGCGAAGCGCAGCGAGTCGCCGACGTTGACGACGGCGCAGCCCTCCTTGGGCGCCACGAACCCGAACTCCTTGGCGCCTGGCGGGCGCACCTGCAGGCCCCACTGCTCGCTGAACAGCAGCGTCAGCGAGCTGATGTCCGTGTGCTTCTGGTGTCCGATGTTCTTGTCCGTTGGCTCTGACGGGATGTAGTGCATCATGGCCAGCGTGCTGGTCGACGGCCGGTCGTTGCGGTGCGAGTTCTCGAAGCGCGCCGCGCCTGTGAGGCCCATTCCTGTTGAGAGTGCCGACAGGATCGTCTTAGTCACGATGTTGCAGCCGGCAATGGCGTTCTCCAGGGTCTTGAGGTCGGTCTTCTTCTTCATGACTTGGGGCAGGTGCGGGTCGAGCCTCTGGATCTCGTCTCGGGATACCTTAACCATCTCGTATCCATCCTTGGTGTTCTCAAGGACACCAGTGCGTGAGCCTATTGGCTCATAGCTGTTTGCCTCTATGAGCATATAAACACTCCTAGACTAAGGGTAAATTTTCTAGTACTCACCCGAGATGGGGAGAGATGAGTCCAAACTCGTTCTTGGCCTCAAGGGGAGACGCGAAGAACTCGTACATGAGCTTGAGAGTCTCCTGTTGGTCCTCGAGCAGCCTGCGGCCGTCAATGCCCGCCATGTCTAGGTAGAAGTATCCCTCGGCCTGGCAGCAACGAAGAACCCTTTCGACTTCGGCTGGTTCCTGGGAGAGTAACCTTCCAAAATCGATCGTCTCCATGTCGTAGACCGGGATCTTCTTCCCGTTCCACTCCACGGTCTGAGGAACTTCGGTTGAGATGGCCATAGTGCTGATTGTAAGGATACGATCTATCGTAGAGTACTGAAAGTTATCGGAGTTGATGCGAAACCAGAACAGCTCTTGATAGTCAGGTAGTTCTGAGCTTCAGCTACTTTATAGGCCGTACCATCGGAACGACACCTTCCATAATCGTGGGGAACCCCAATCAAAAATCCCCCTCACGCTACATCCATTTATACACCTGCATCTTAATTGTCACATATGCCCCTTTCCTAGGTACATTTTGTTATCTGGCTGATCTTGCACGTTGTCTGGATGCAACGCTAACACCACCTCTTGGCACCTTATCCTTACCTAAAGGAGCACAATCCTCATCATCTTCAACTTCAGCCGGAAGACATATAGCTGGACCGCTAACCAGGTTCCAGGACTCACCCCTCACCGTGCTTTGCTATATCTTGATGTGCTACTCGAAAATGCCGATGCAAGGAAGCTTGCGTAAACAATACGCCCAGTCGGACTTCTACAGATGCCCTTTATCGGACACTCCGCCAAGGCCGGCAGATATCTCAAGTGAGCATTTATGATTCGAGAAGTACTGCCTATACCGGTTGTGCATTGACGTGTAATCTTTTACTCTCATCGACTCCGCACGAATTGGATAGCTTCATTGGCGTTGCTGCCGAGGTTTGTGATACACCCACGAAAGCAAGGGGTATCACGGCACGACGTGCTTGTCCCCCCCTCTTTGCGGCATGGTTATACATGAGGGGGGATAAATGATAGAAGCCTATTGAGCCATTGGAGCTATCCATTAATCTCAGGAGGGGAAGTCGGAGAAAAAAGAAAGGTCTGAGATGCAATCAGCGCGCTGTCACGTCGTACCTTACCGTGCTCTTTCACATGTGTCACCTGTTGTGAAACCGTTGACTAATATGAGTCTTCGATTCTGATATGTCTTCGGGCCGTTGGTACTTGGCTAGTATGCGTCTGAACGCGATATACAAAGCCGGCAAGGGGATGGATAGGAATCCAATCCTGAGACCCCTTCGGCGTCGGCCGTATAATCTAGTCTATATAATTATTAATGAGGTAGCTCGTCTTAGGACATGTTTGTCCGATTCAGTTCAAGCCTGTGAATTTCTCTCAATTCGTATTATAAACCCGGTCGTACTGTAAATCGGCATATTGAATCATGGTGAATACCTACATCTTTGCCGTTGCTCCAAAGTCTACGTAATGTTCATCCTTATGAGCGAGGACATGTGTTTACACACAAATCTCAGTTTCGTGTCGAAAAATAATGCACTTCATAGTAGCCCACCCCATGATTTAATATGGAAGTTCATTTTCATTAGTAAATGTATATAACTATTCATAATAGAGGAGTATCTATCCACAGGGGAGTCTTTACGTGAAAAGATGTCTTAATAGTTGTTGAAATCACCAAATCATCCATCAGATGATGTACTTGGAGTCACCAACTTGCAAATGATAGAGCGAGGATCACGCTCACAGCCAAAAAATTAACACCTACAGTAAAAGAGAAGTTATACAAATTTCCAGAGATTCTTCTTAGTCGAGTAGTAATAACCAGAGTAACCATGGGGTTAATTGGTTGATTCCGTCTTTAGACAGAACAGTAGTGATATAGTAAGAGGTTCATTGCGCATCACTGATGTCAGAGCTCTGCAGAATTCACCACAGAAATACAGAGTGCCCTCTTAAATGGAAGTATCGTTGTTGCCACTTAGCTGGCGTGTTTCTACAAGTATCATGTGAGATATACTAGAAAGAGGATGATAGTTCGCTATCATCATATTTGTGACCGCTTCGGAAAACAGTAATTTTACACTAGTCAGACAATACGAAAACCAACCCTTTCAACCGTATGCTAGCCAAATAAGCCCAAATAGCAGTATAGGATATGTGTCTTCGTGTCAAAGCAAGATGATAGAGACAGTTCATGGCGTATAGAAGCCAACTCGATTGTAGCTTAACGTTAGGTATCGTGCATCCATTTAATACATGTCAAGCTTTGTGGATGTGTTTTAATATATGCTATTTGAGCAGATAAACTAGCTAGAATATTGCTACAGCTTTGTGTATTAAATACTGCTGTTAAAATGTTCGATTAGAATCTTGGGTCACTTCAGTCCATATAGTGTTAGATGAATGCTTCCAATACATTGGCACTCGTGTCAAGACTTTGCTCAAGAAATATCTGTCTTTAATAATGACCTAGCGAACTCTCTGAGTGGTTAATATGAATAGCGTAAACAAGAAGAAAGAAAGACAAATAAAAGATGATCGCCTTGTATAAGCGGATCAAAATCGGCAAGACCCTTTACTTCCTCTACGTAGCGTTTGATGCAAATAGCCACGGACATAATACTTGGTAGCTTTATAGACCCTATACGGAAAATCCGAGTGTTTTGTTCTGTATACTTCCAGTCATAATAGAGTCTAGAAATATTTGTTTCGCCCAGATTGTATTTAAACATTGTTACCTACATAATCTTACGATGTAATGACTCTAGAAGGTGTAATATTCTCGAATAAGGCACATTCCTATGTGAAATACAATCAATCAGTTATTTACTTTCGAAGCAGTTCTGGACTGTCTACGGATTGAAAAAGCCGGAAATTGAAGCACTAGCCGCGCGTGTCGCCAATGATCTGCGGGCGCCTTATGAGTTTGTTGGGTCTAATATGCCTTGCCTTTCGAGGTTGGTTATGACAGGAGACTTCTTGTTGAACAGACATTGCAGACTTGCTTCACTCGCCATGATTGGAGTTCTTGATTTGAGAAACATTGGTTGGGTCCAAAAGAGGCCCCTAGCTTTAAGATGAGCCACCACACTTCATAAAGCGACAGCACCGGAGGCTCCTTGCGACCCCTTTCTTCGCTAAGTTCCTTGTACACGGTAGTAATCACATCGAGTCTTTGCATTGATGGCTAACGCCACCTCCCACTTCCAGGCTTTCAGAGCTTCCCTGAGCTTGGTCCCGACCTAATCTAGTTGTTCCCTCATTATCCCAGCTCCTCAGGGTGTTGGCCCGACGCCACTGTTTCCGTGGCCGTATCAACGAGATCCTTGCTCTTGTCTACGAGCTTCTGCTGGACAAAGTGGGTCATGAGTGTGGTGCCGACTCTCTGGTTTTCTGAAGGCTCCTTGCCTGGTATACCTTCTCTTTCATGATTTTACAAGACCCGACGTTACCATGAGCTGCCCCTCTCGGTACAAGTTGACCTTGAAATCTACCTGCTCCAGCGGTTTATGGTGAGAATAACGTTCTCATATGCGCTGGTTCCGACTAGCTACGCTGTGATAGTGTCTTACCTACTGCTGCAGGTCGTGTAATACAAGGACGTAAAGCGTTACAGCTAAACTCGGTCTACTACATTTGAAAGACCGACCGATCTCATCAGTCAAGTTTGACTCGTGAAAGATTGGCTGACACCAAAGAGGGCTGAACGCTGTTGTACAGCTTCATATCAGCTACACAATTCCGCCAGAATCATGAGAATACTTATCATGTACCTTGAGGATATGGGAATATAAATACTTTGTCAAGTCTCCTCTATCCTCCTTCAACTCAACATCTGCTTGCACACATTTAGCCGTCATCAGACTACATTCCAATTCTCTATATATTTACGCCATGATATCGTTCGGTCTCTTCGGCACTCTAGTCACCGCCGTATTGATTTCTGCGACACAGGCAACCTGGTGTCAATTCTTTTACGACGACGCTTGTTCGAATAACGCCAATAGCGACGTCAGCTTCGACTGTGGTAACAATAACGTCTTTGGAAGCGGTGGAGGTTTCGTCAAGTGTCATTCCACTCGAGGAAATAGCCAATCGTGCTTGGTCCGTCGATGCGATAACGAGTCCTGTGAAAGTGGTACAGATATTACTGTTAATTCAGATCAGTCCTGTATCAACATGGTGGGTGCAGGGCCGTACTATCAACTATACTTACTCTCTTAAGGAAGATCTCACGTGTAAGATTCTTGAAACAAGTACGTATTAACCAAAGCTAATTAAATTATAATAGTTAATAGCGTGCCTAGTTTACCTATATACCCAAGTTTCCTTGGGTTTATTCTTGTATTTGGTTGTTAATATGTGAATGGTTTGTCGCTTATAGAAAAGCTTTGTTGATTATGCTTGATTATTAAGTATGAAAAGTCCAAATACAAGGTGTGGATTTCCCATCCTTGACTGCCACTTGTTGCGTAGCCATTCCTTACTCTTGTGATGCGATGAGCGACCCAGACTCCTTGATGGGTTTCTTGATATCGCCGTTCGGCCCTCGTTGAAGCAAGTTATTGGTCGCCTCTAGAAGATAGAAGCCCCGAATGTATTAACATCGCCAAGCGTATTCCGACCCTCTTGCCACTCTGAAGAGCCAAATAGCAGTTTGATAGTTTCCTAGTTAAGAAGAAGAAACAAAGATGTCGCATCGACAAAGTCAGATCATCGCCCGATATTTCCGCCGCAACGCGCCGTTGCGTACTTGACAAAGGTAATTTCTTGTACAATCCATCGTAGTGAGAAGCATCGGCCCCTCATTAACTCAGCCAGCGCGTACCATTTCTTGGCCTTCTTCTTGTCGTGTGCAAGGCGGTCCAGTATTGCTACATCCATTGTGGATGGAATGGACTCCATGGCCTCATCGCTACGCCCTTCGTCGTCGCTCTAGCGAAGCGAGATACATACGACGCTTGTGCTCCTGTAAATGCGGACAATATTAGCCAGTCTCTTTGTCCTCTCCATCGAATTGTCTTGGTTCATGCATGCGAAGCCGGCTCAGAGAGCTATCGATTGAGTGTCGAGTCCGTAACTTTGGGGACGGAGGAGAGCGCGGAAGATGTTGTCGCTGATTCTAACTGGAGTGGTTTTTCTCATTGCGGAGCTCCACTCGCTTAAGCCTGATAAGCTTCATTCATCGTAATTAGGAGGGATGAAGTAGATCCGCCCGTTGTGCACATCTTCTCTGTCCCAGAAATATGGCAGCGTCGCGTAATTGGACTGATTAGTCCCTTTCCCTGTGATAGGTCAGGTCTCAACCTACAGATTAAGGGGACCCTAAGCCCCCCCTCTTCGAATTGATTATAATCAAATGAATATCCTCTTGAGAACTGGCCGTTGCTTAGATGGGTCATCGAGTTACTGTGGTCTAGTCCTTTTATCAAGCATCGCGATATTGTCCGCTTCCCCTACTTCAAAGTCTAGTGTCTCATTCTCGAAATTTCTCAATGGGTTCTCCCCCCTTTCCTTCCCTTGCGGTGCTTCCGGCTCTAGTTCATTTCCGATTTTGGTATCCGAACTATCGTCTACTGCTAGTGTATCACCTCACCTTTTTCGATTGTCTACTTCATAGCTGGACAAGGGCAGTTTGGTAGGCAAGACTGAGGCAGATGGCGAACCACCTACAAAAGCGAACCACCTGCTAGAAGCTTCCAAGTTTCCAGGTCCTTCTCATGCAACCCTGACCTCATACTGCAATTCTAATTGGCAGCAATTGTGACCACCAATCGACGATTGGCGTGCTGGCTACGAGCCCTGCAACAGGCAGTGCCACAGGTTGCCTAGAATTTCGTGTCGAATACGACAGGTACCCCCGCATTCCCTCGACTCTGCGATCTCATAACAAGCACCATGCTTCGCTCGGGATTCGTGATCTTTTCCAGTCAGTGATAGCCCCGTGACCAAGCAGACCGGCTTCAAAGCGGCTACAACGTCGCGGCAAAAGAAGCCACTCAAGCGAGACTTCCTCTGTTTGTGTCTCCCGTTAACGTATTAGGGACTAAACACTCTATGTAGTACAGATCCAATTTACACACCGCTCCAATTTATACTATTTAGGCTTTTGGTTCGTCTTTGATCTCACACGCGGCTCATCAGCATGACAGATCCGTTCAGCACAGCGGCAAGCATTATCACCGTCCTCCAGTTGTGCGCCTCAATTGCTGGGTGCATCAACACGGCCACCGGCGCCAGAAAGGAGCGGGAACGCCTTCTCGGAGAGATTCGGGCATGTGAACAGATCATCTGCAAGCTAAAGAATCATGCCGACGGCTCCGAAGAGGACACGGCATGGTTGGAGACAGTCAAAGCCCTCGAGGCTCCCGACGCCCCGCTTGGTCGATTGCGGATTGCTCTGAGTACCGTCGAATCCAAGTTACGCCCCAAGGAGGGTATCCAGAAGACGCTCGCTAGCCTAAAATGGCCGTTTAGCGAGAAAGAGGTCGAGAAGATGTTCGCGGCAATCGAACGTGAAAAGGCACTACTGGAGCTTGCTCTACAGAATAATTCCCGGAAGCTAATCCAGGAGATCAAAAGGACTACCACCAAGAATAATACGACGCTCAAAGACTTGATCGAGGCAATTCGCAGCCATTCGAGCCAGACCCATGGCGAGCTCCTGGAGTTGAAGTACGGCATAGATAATATTCACAACGAACAGAATCAAGACAAAGCCGCTCGCAGCCGCGAGAACATTATTAAGTGGCTCACTCGGGTCGACTACGCCGCTCAGCAGAGTGACTACATCGCGCGGCGTCAAGCGGGAACCGGCCAGTGGCTTCTGGACTCGGTGGAGTTCACTACTTGGGTCGAGTCGTCAAAGAAAACGCTGTTCTGTCCCGGAATACCCGGCTCCGGAAAGACTATTCTCACCTCAATCGTGATCGACAATCTAATGACACGGTTTAGTGGCAATGATACCATCGGTGTTGCATATCTCTATTGCAACTACAAGCAGCACAGTGATCAAACGGCTAAATACCTACTTACGGATCTCCTCAAACAGTTAACGCACCGCCGGCTATCACTCCCGGATTGCGTGAAGAGTCTCTATTCCAAATACGAGGAACAAGGAAAAGTTGCTCCATCATTTGACGACA
Source organism: Whalleya microplaca (assembly GCA_022497155.1). Classification (NCBI taxonomy): domain Eukaryota; kingdom Fungi; phylum Ascomycota; class Sordariomycetes; order Xylariales; family Xylariaceae; genus Whalleya; species Whalleya microplaca. Next base: position 206,281 of record MU385772.1, read on the forward strand.
TATCCAAAACACTCCAGTCGGTTTGCCGGCTATATACCAAGGTGTTCGTTGCCGTGGATGCGATCGACGAATGCCAGAAATCCGACGGCCACCGATCAACTCTCCTGAAGGAAATCTTTGCTCTCCAGGCCCAAAACGATGTCAATATCTTTGCCACCTCGAGAAAAATCGATGAAATCGCCCAGATGTTCGTGAACAGCCAGTCACATGAAATCCGCGCTCAGCCCGAAGACGTGCGGAGGTATGTGGAGGGCCGCATTTCACAACTGCCATCTTTCGTGCAACGGAAACCAGACCTTCAAGAGGACATCAAGAACGAAATCGTGAAGGCTGTGGATGGCATGTATGCTTCTTCCTTTTCTAAATGATCTTCCACGTGTTGACATCCCTGCACAGGTTTCTGTTAGCCCAACTTCACCTTGACTCATTGGTTGGCATAAGATCACCCAAGGCTGTTCGTGCTGCTCTGGCAAAGCTGCCATCTGGTACATTCGAGACATACGATGAGGCACTGAAGCGAATCGATGCGCAGGTCGTTGATCAAGTGGAGCTGGCCAAGCAAACCCTCTCGTGGATTGTTTGCGCGCACCGGCCACTCACCACGACAGAGCTCCGACACGCGCTTGCAGTCGAGATTGGCGAGCCTGAACTCGACGACGAGAACATGTCGGAGATCGACGATATCATCTCTGTGTGTGCCGGAATGGTTACCGTAGATATTGAGAGCGACATTGTCAGGCTGGTTCATTACACAGCGCAAACTTTCTTCGCAAGCAGGCAGAAGGAATGGCTTCCCCATGCCCAAACCGACATCACCCGCACCTGTGTCGCATACCTCTCGTTCGATGTCTTTGAGGCCGGATTCAGCAATTCAGACGAAGAATTCGAGGAACGGTTGCGGTCCAATCCTCTATACGACTATGCAGCACATAACTGGGGACACCATGCTCGTATAGCTGTCACAGAGGCCGGCCATGCTATAAACCCAAAACTGCCGGGACCTGGACAGGCACGAAACTTCGAAAACCCTGACGCTACGCAGCAGATCATCCTCACGCTCTTCAGCAATAGCAACAAACTATTCGCGTCCAACCAGACGCTGTTTGCGAGAAAGTGGAACGGGAGACGATATTACACAGAAGTACCAACGCGCTTTACGCCCATACATACGGCTAGTTATTTTGGCCTAGAGGATATAGTGGTCAGTTTGCTTCAGCAAAACCTCGATCCAAATGCGCGGGATAGTTATGGCCGAACACCGCTATGGGTGGCAGCGCAAAACGGACACGGCATGGTTGTGGAGACCTTATTACGGACGGTAGGTGTCGAGCCCGACTCGAAGGATTTAACATTTGGCGCGACCCCGCTATTTAAGGCTGCTGAAGCTGGATATTATAAGATTGTGGAGCTACTTTTGGCTCAGGAAAGCGTCGATCCGATATCGAAGGATAAATACGGCCAGACGCCGCTACTGGTTGCTGCTGGAGCTGGACATTATGAAATTGTGGAGCTATTTCTGGCCAAGGGAGTCGATCCGATATCGAAAGATAAATTCGGTAAGACGCCGCTATATGCTGCTGTTGAAGATGGATATTATAATATCGTAAAGCTACTTTTAGCTAAGGGAATCGATCCAGACTCCAAAAATAAAGACGGCGAGACGCCGCTATACGTCGCCGCCGGAACCGGTTATTACGAGATCGTAAAGCTACTTTTGGCCGAGGGTGTTAATCCAAACTCGAAAGATAAAGACGGCCAAACGCCGCTATATATTGCTGCTGAAGCTGGTTGTTACGAGATCGTAAAGCTACTTTTGGCTAGGGGAGTCGACCCAGACTCGAAAAATAAAGACGGCCAAACGCCGCTATATATTGCTGCTGAAACTGGTCATTACGAAATCGTAAAGCAACTTCTGGCTAAGGGAGCCGATCCGGAATCGAAAGATGAATACGGCCAGACGCCGTTACATATTGCTACTGAAAAGGGATATTACAAGATCGTAAAGCTACTTTTGGCCAAGGGAGTCGATCCGATATCGAAGGATGAATACGGCCTGACGCCGTTACATCTTACTGCTAGAGCTGGACATTATAAAATCGTGAAGCTACTTCTGGCTCAGGAAAGCGTCGATCCGATATCGAAAGATAAATTTGGCAAGACGCCGCTATATAGTGCTGCTAAAGCTGGGCATTATAAGATCGTAAAGCTACTTTTAGCTAAGGGAGTCGATTTAGACTCCAAAAATAAAGACGGCCAAACGCCGCTATACGTCGCCGCCGAAACCGGTCATTACGAGATCGTAAAGCTACTTTTAGCCGAGGGTGTCAATCCAAACTCGAAAGATAAAGACGGCCGGACGCCGCTATCTGTTGCTGCCAGAGGGAGTCACTACCAGGCTATGGAGCTACTTCTAGCCAAAGAAGGCGTGGATCCGGACTCGAAAGATGTAAACGACCGAACGCCGCTCTCATGGGCCGCAGGGTCAGGGTCTACGTTTGGTAATTATAGCGTTATGTGTAGTCGTAGTAGGGTGATATCAGGTTTGCTGGCCCAGGACCATGTCAATGCAGACTCGAAAGACAAGGACGGCAGGACTCCACTCTCATATGCTGCTGCCGTCCGTGGTTCGCATGAGGCGGTTAGTGTGCGGGTACTATTGCAGGTGGCAAGGGAGAGAGTCGACGTCAATTCCCAGGACAGTAACGGTCGGACACCGTTGTGGTACGCGGCGCAGTCGGGCAATGTGGAAAGCGTCAAGGTGCTGATCGCAGCCGACGGTATAAACCTTAACTCCACGGATAACGATGGCCAGACGGCGCTAACTGTGGCTATCGAAGAGAGGGACAACCCGGTAAAGGACGAATGGAGATTTTGGCCTAGAGACCTCCGGCGACAGAAAGAACTCCTGGAAAAATACAACGAAGTGGTGCAGGTGCTCAGCTCTGCAATGATGACATGAGATTGACTCGCAGCCTTACAAAGCGTGCTCTCTCATTCGGTGGGTCAATTACTCCTCGCAGTCGTGCCTTCTTTCTGCCACCGTACGCGGGTTCCTTGTTCGGTGTTTCCAGGCGGCGGGCGTTTCCCCCTTCCCCCTTAGACGAGCTCCACTCGAGTTACAGGTGCGGGATGCCCTGTCCAATATGTCAGCATAGGAGTATCAAGTGCTGGTCTTGATAGTTTGGTGCCCTTTTGAGAGGTGGTACGGCAAGGGCCGCTCACGGGTGTTAACATGCTTCTCTTCACTTAAGATCGCGGAGCGGCCTCGGTGATGGTTTATGCGGCATGTATATGGCGATACAAGGCAGACATGAACGTAAAGGGATGGAAAGGACTTTTCTATCGTTTATATATATAGAGGATAGACAGAGGATGCGTACCCGACCTCCGAGGCTAGTCAAGTACGTACGTAGCCCTGTCATAATATCCAGCGAGTATACTATCGAATAGCTTGTAACAACGTATAACTTATCCTAAGAGTACCACGCTTTTCTGTATCACCTTGAACTGTATATCATTGAAAATAATATGCCTTCCATCCAAGCTATTCAGGACCAACTTAACCATATCGAGCACGTCATTGTCCGCGTTGACCCTATCGACTTGGGCAATATCTGGGAGAGCCTCTGGGCCCGGGTCCGCGTCCAAAACATATAAGCTTCTATAGAGTGCATGGACCCGGAATAAGGAACTCCCAAATTCCCTACGCGCTTGTTTCCATTTTTTGTAATGGTAACGTTAGCCAGTGTGGCCGAAAACGAGGCACCTGGGGCTGTGCCGCTGGCTTTCTCCTAGCTCGGGTTGAAGCATCAGCAGCTCAAGAGGACTGATGGCAGATCAGGGCAGCTCAGGCCTATTGGCAACAACGGTACTTGCTCAGGGTAACTTTTGGGCGATGCATAGTGCTAATCTACCCAGTCAAAAGAAATTGTTTCGATAGTACTACTATCATAGATTCAGAAATAGCGCCCTACACACTATGTGACTGCTCATGAATTTTGAGGGTTGAAATTGGATAATTTAGGACGTCTTCATTCTAAATAATTCTTTCCATTTTATTCTTATGTTACGATAATAGGGGTATTAGTTATGGTGCCTTATGCTCCGAGATCCATAGACTTAAAAGAGACCTTCTAAGCCGTTAAAAGATCTTTTAGATCTTAGACCTTTACACAATTCTACTTAGTTAACTAAAGTAATTACGGCAGCATCTAAATGATCATTGCACACACTGTAACTGTGATACCTTAGGCACAGTGCTTTAAGATATAAGGCTATATATTGATTCTTCATTCAAGAGAGTATTATAATACAAACTAACTTATACACACATCAAAAGATATAACTTTAATAAAGCTGGGGAACAAGCTACCTAATTCTATGATAGGATATGGTTCTTCAGTTGTTGATCTTGCATTATATTGCAGTCACAGTGTTTTTAATGATCATACAGGGGCTGTTATGATCACTAGTAAGCTGTCTAATAAGATTGAAAAAGATGTAAAGTCTAGGTGGTTTCTCTTGTAGCTGGGAAGACAATGATCCTGCTGAAAAAGTATGTGAAGCACCTTGATAATCATTCATTCAGTTTGAACGCCAGTTGAGTTTATCTCCTAAACCTTGTCAATCTCTTTCTCGAGTCTTGATAGCTATTCATACTTCAAGGCATCTTGTATAATTACCTAAAATACCTGAGCAGCAAGCCTAAGGCAAAGGCGGCGACACCAATAACATCGCGACATATGTTAGTATTCTCATGTAAGGACAAGACAAACTGATTGAGCAGTTCCTAACAAACAACGCTAAAGCCGTACACCCATTCTTTCTAAAAAATATGTTGTTGTTGAAACGCTCGAAGTGGGAGTTTACAATATCTTATATTTGATACCCATGCAAGGTAGATCCAATAGGATGGGGAGATAAGTACTAGGGTAAGCCTCATAAACGATCGTACGTGGTTCCTACAGTTCCCCAGAAAATAACGCTTGACATCCTGGGGAGCTTAAGCGTGGGGACTCTGATAGGTAGAAGTCCTCCATAGACCCGACGCAGATCCGGGGTCACAATGCCGGTTATATCAAGAGTGGCTACTCAAACTCCCTAATCCGTGACGGAAATCTTCGCGCCGCTGTTCTTATTGCCAGTTCGCAGTCTCATTGGCCGCCTTCTATACTAGATGTAGGCAGTGGGCTCGGTACTTTGCTTGTTCGCTCTATACTACATAGTTGAGTTCTAGTCTGGTACAATTTTAAGTACCAAATCGACACGATGTCCCAGATGATTTGAAAGATGACTGCAGGATATCTGTGGTATATCTACGAGAATCGTAACGAGTTTACCTCGAGCCGGCATGCTTCCCTTCCAAATGATTTCCCTTTACGCACTTATCAGGTACCTGCTCTAATTAATAATCTTCCGAAGTTTTGTTTTTCTTCGCCTTCGTCATGAAGATATCTAGCCTCAGTACTACTGCCGTTCTGGCTTCCGTGGCCTCAGGTCACACGATCTTCTGTCAGCTTGGAACAGACGAACAGACCTACCGTAAGTCCAATATCACATAGCATATCAAAGGTGTCTTGCTAACGTGTTACCCAGCTGTCTCACATGCTATCCGTACGCCCTCGTACGATGGGGTACGCAAAATAGAGGACTTTTCCATTTTCATCAGGATGGCATACATTTCTACAATCAGTAGAAAACTGCTGACACCTTGACCTTGGCAGCCACAAAGTGACGTGAGCGGTAATAATCTGGCCTGCAACGGACCCCCAAACCCGACCACTCCATCCAGCGACATTATTGATGTGAAGGCTGGAAGCACTGTGAACGCCGTCTGGAGACACACTCTGCAATGTAGGAACAGGCTATATATCACTATTGCAACAAGGGGTTTGTACTAACTCGCATAAAAATAGCTGGTGCCAACGATGTCATGGACCCTGGTCATAAGGTAATATGAGCTCAACAATCCATCTTCTTGGCTCAGTTAAACTGACACATATATCATGGCACCTTAGGGTCCGGTCATGGCATACTTGAAGAAAGTTACAGATGTAACCACGGACAGCGGCGTTGGCAATGGCTGGTAAGTGCTAGCATCTGCATACAAGCACTAGGCAGCCATTCGGCAGCAGTCATACATATTTCCAGAGATAAACACATGTTAACTGGGTATCCATATAGGTTCAAGATCCAGGAAGAGGGTTTTAGAAATGGCAATTGGGGCACCGACACAGTTATCAATAACGCTGGCAAGCAGGAGATCAAGATTCCTGAATGCATCGAAGACGGCCAATATCTGCTTCGCGCCGAGATGGTCGCGCTACACGGTGCTCGATCAGCAAATGGAGCTCAGCTCTACGTCAGTCTTCCCTTGCACCTCTCAAGCTTCAATATTCGATATATCGAGAGGTCATGGACATATTTACTTACCAATGCCTTTGTAGATGGAATGCGCCCAGATTAATATCAGTGGCGGCTCAGGGTCCAAGAAGCCCGACACATCTAACATCCCAGGCATATATAAGGTAAGTTAGCTTACCAGTCACCCGCGAACTTCTATATGCTATGGTAAAAACTAATATATGACACTTTGACAGGCAACCGACCCCGGCTTGCTGATTGATATCTATTCTAAGCCCCCGAGCTCTAGCAACCCTTACCAGATCCCCGGTACGTTAGTGTCCACTCATGTTAAAGAATTGAAACTCCTAATTGAAAAACACAGGGCCCGAGGTATTCACTTGCTAAAAATGGCAAACCTCTCAAGGGGTCGCAAACTTTCGAAATCTCATCGCGTAATAGTGCCTTATGCTATAGGCTTAGAATACTCATATGAAGCATTTCTACACAATATCCCTCGGGTTCATAGCACAATAAAATGCACGTAAAACCTATGATGGGTACAAGATTCACAGTCAGCTAAGGTCGAATTAGTCTCATAGTGTGCTTCAATAATATCACGACAAATGCTCCACAAAATGAATTTCAACGGACCTCGTTGACATACCTACTAGGTAAATAAAACCTTGCCTTATTGATTGAAAGCTTTATATAATAGACTACTCCAAATAAATTCCTCCCAAACTTTCCATCCACCCACACGTTGTCTGGGAATCCTGCGATACGGAGTAGTACGATCAATTCACCCTTACCTCGTTAGCTCTACTGTCCGGCTATCATCGGATCTAAGGAGAACACGGGTTTAAAAAGGTTATTTGTGACTAATGCGAAAAAGTTAGCCCCCGGCAAGACTCGAACTTGCAATCTTCAGATGACTTTTTCTTAGAAGTCTGACGCCTTAGCCATTAGGCCACGAGGGCACCTATCTTATTGGATGGCATTGCTACCCACAAACAGAGTAGATAACGCTTAACGACACGGCCAATCCGCTTCCAACCCAACAAGACAAACCTATGTTCTCGCCCCGTTCATACTGAATTAATTATATTAATTTTCCGTTCATTTCTATATGTATTATTGTGAAGAAAATAACTTTATGTAGTAAACTTTCCCCTCCCGAGTAGCTAGATATTAAAGGACTCTATGGAATTGGAACCCCGTCTTGTTCGATTCCAGCACATGTCTGACACAGAAAAAAGATCGAGGTTATGAGCATGCACTCTTGTGTTTGAGAGTGAGCCGAAATGCCGGGTCATTCTCTTTCCCTATCAAAGAGGCCGAAGGTGTGAAGGAGGCCTTTTGAGGCCGTCACTATGAAAATGGGTGTCGGAGAGAGGGGTCGTATTTATAATAAGTTGGTAAACCAGGCTGGCTGAGGCGTAGTACAACGTCGGAGGGCCAATTTTCTCATTGGGCGATGACTGGCGACTACGGTCGTAACACCTGATGGCGTGCGATCCGGGTGGCTTGGTTTACCGATTGGTTCACAATAATCGCCCTCAACTTCGCCTTTGCCAGCTGCTGTTTTCATGCCTGAGGCACCCTGAGGCAGAACATGAAAAGTACATCTAGCCAGGAGGGCCATTTCTTTAAATGGCCCTCGCTAGATCAGACTCGAGGGCCGTTATCCTGACTGGTTCTCAACCAGGTCCCTATGTAAGTGTCATCGTGATGAGGAGAACTATGCACATCTTTGAGGCTCCGTGGCATGTCACTGACATCCAATGAGAATAATGGCCCTTGATGAACTGGCCAAGAGAACAGAGTTAGATCTTAGAAGGAGGCTCATGCTAGAGATGATGGTGGTCTGATCCGTTGATAAGTTAGCAACTCGATGAATATTTAATCCCAGTCTGATACCAAGCGATTTGCAACTTGACTCACCTGCTGTTCTCATTAACGTACAACATCGTAGTTGTCCAAAGTCCTTCGATATATCTTATATACTACCCAGCGTCCAAGCCGCAAGCTATGCCTCCCTCTAGTACTCAATCGACAAAGGGGGGAGAGGAACGTAAGTCAAGAACAAATAGATTGAAGCATCAATGACTAACCTTAAGGTTCACAAACAGATCTGGGAACTGGCACTATGAAACCTATCGACCGGTGGCTATCACAGGACAAGCGGGATGAGCCCTGGAATCAGTTCAACTTGTCCAGCTCGAGCACAAACATGGTATATTCAAGTGAGATTCAGACCAGCAAAGGGCGAGGAAGCTGGAGTACTGTTACCCAGCAAGGATCTCATGTATCTGGCAAATAAGTCTATGTTGTCGATGCGTTAGGAGCCAAGAATCCCATCTTCGTTTTGAAGCAAGCTACTCTTGACTTAAGGTATTCAAACAATTACACAATTGCCTACTCAAAACGATGTTCAAATCACTTGGAACTGAAGGCTCTTGAGAATAGACAACTGTTGTTCAATGGGTATTCATGTCTTCGAAACTGTTATAATAGCTCGGGTGCTCTCTATTTAATAAACTAGGTCACGACAACCAATAACTCGGAGAGGGAAAATTATCTTCAATTCGATGGCTTGTGGCTGTCAGAAATGCTTATGAATATCGAGATGTTTTCAATATTAAATCAACCTATACTATATGGTCAATGTGAAACTAGTAATAGACTATACACATACCTTACAAGAGTCACTAGCTGAAAGACTGGTAAGGATACTAGAAACTAAATCGACTGAGCAAGGTATCAATCAAGGCTAGATGAGTGCATATTTCAAGCTTAGTCAAAGAAGCCCTCAGTTGTATATCTGAGTAAAGGAGAAATCAGAACGTGGCTATGTCTACAGTAGTCGTATAACAGAGCCTTAGCCTGACTGTATCATCCTTGCATAACACACACAACTTTATACCAGCTAATACTAGGTAATATTACATTTATAGACCGTACCTGGCTGTTTATATCGCTCTTAACTACAGACTAAACTAATTTATGTTCTCCTAATTTTCTCAAGTAAAGCTAACCAAAGCGATTCTGTCAAACATGATCATTATTATCTTTAAAAGATCGCAGAGTGCAGTATTGAGCTAGATACAACCGCATCTCAATTATACATGACGTTTAGAAGGCTTTATGTTCATTTTACTTTTAAAGCTTTTCGGGCAATAGTAACTACAGAACAATATCTTCAATGCCCTTCGTCTACTAAATTATATGTGTTGCAGATGATACGTCTTTAATAAGAGTATAGCCAGCCACAGATGAGCCAACCATACTTAGAAACATCAGACGACAAAGAATACTGCGTAGCAGCTGCAATGGGTGCGTCTCATCCAATTGTTATATTGGCAAATAATACATAGAAATATGAAAGGATGTACGTAACACGCCGCGCAGGCAGTTCCAAGCTTCAAAACGAGAAACAAAAATAACCTCCAATGCAGGTCTAGACCTACCCAAAGACAATATACCCGATATTAGCTTGGAACGGGATGCCGGTAGCTTGGGTATCCGACCAACCGGAATTTATTAGGCTGGGCGCAGCGGCTGCATAATACGTGTTCCAGGTGGACGGTTCGTGGATAAACAGCTTATCTGCGAAATTCAATCCAATTGCCAATCGCTCTCACAGCTGCCCCGGATGAAGAAGAGTATGACGTTGAAAAAGATGGGCTTAGGTTAGTGGCTTGTAGCAAAGTGGTATACACAGTATATCCCGTACATGACAATCCTGTAGATAACAAGCAAGTGGCTGTACAAATCGCGCTTGCGGTGACGTATGGAAAGAGTAGATCATTATTCGACTCAGTAACTAGATTTACTACTACCAGCAATTATTGATCTACGTGGTCGTAGGCCTTCCGTATCCGGTAGATCGTTTGTTCCTCAATCGGCCAAGGGACGTGTGTAGTCGGCTTGCTAAGATTTACTCCCGGAGCGAAGTGGGTTCAAGTCAGCTACTTATAGAGCTGGAACTACCTAAACTAGAGCCTACATACATGTATGCTTACCAGCTCACGACTCGCAACTTTTAAGATTATTCTATTACATAGTTTATAAAAGAAAGTAGGCTGGTTGTTTTACATACAAGTTGATATAATTAGCACGGTATAGAAGTGAGAGTAGAGGAATTGAATCCATGGGAATCGTAATAGTTGTGTCTCCATGCTCGATATTTGAACTGACCCGATGCCGTCTACCTAGCACCTAGGTCGCGACTAATAATTACCAATGGCCCAACACCAAGGCATCAGTCATCAGGCAGACATGTTTGCGGGAAGCTACGTTTTACTATGACAATCGGCACGTGGGAATTGTCGCATGGAGTGCAGTAGTTAGTGTTGCACATAATCTGACTTCTTCCCCTCGTCGAGTCGTTCATTCATTTACGATATGCGGTGGGGCCTCCACGGCGATCAAAGACAGAGACAGTTTCAAGAGTCGGTCGCACACGGTCTAGCCTAACTTCCAAGACGGTGGCACAGACAACAGATCCCGTTCGCTTGCAACATGTTTCCAAATGAGGGCAATCGGGCATCATCTGGTTGGCTGAGGGGGCTGGCCGCTCGACATGCCTAAATAAATTGGTGGTCAGACAACTTGGACGCGAGCACAAACAGAGTAGGCAGCAACATGGCAACCATTGCCCAAAGATGACGAAGGTTGTTATTAGGCGGCATGGATGGATGGATGGGTGTGAGTCAGGCTCTCATAGGTATTTGGAGTTAGGTTAGTGGTTTCGGTGGTGGTTGGTGATGTACTACAAATAATAAACTTCAGCTTCCAAGGTGGGATAAAACAATCGATCGCATATCAGAACTTCCGAGGCTGGAGAGGGAAAACCCGAGCGGCTGGCTGTGCCGGCGGACGAGGAGAACCAATTCCATCGTTCAGGGAGGCTCGCGATCTTGATCTGTTTCGGTGGAGGACCCAGCCGTAGTTCTGATGAGCGGAAGATTGGCGGACGGATATGCAACGGTGATCCAATGAGAGGCCGCGCATTTGGGGAAGTTTCTCGCGTGAGCGACGTACGACTCGAGTCCTGGCTGTCTTGAACGTCATGCAGCTCCAAGTGGTTTCAGATGGGTCAGTCTCATCTAGTGCCGAGACCCAAGTCAACATGGGCATTGGGCACGCACTCTCCGACTAGGTACTGTTATTAGTAGGTATCGCATGCAGCAGCCATGGCGGTTCGCGGCAATCTTCCGATTGTCGACCAATATAGTAAGCTGGAAGGGAGTACTGCGTACTTAGACGGTACAGAGCTGGGGCGATAGAAAGTTAGGGGGAGATATGATAGGTATGCTAACCTAGTTGCTGGATGCTTTGACTTGAGGATATACTAGTACAGTTGGCAGGGAAGGCCAGCTCTGTTTGTTGTTTGTGGAATATCATTAGTCAATCGGCCAACCTGATGGTCAGCTGTGACTTGTCAGGTTATCAATATATCCATACCGTCATGCGTATTATACTTTGTACGTACGGGGATATGCAGTCATGCTGCTGCTAATAAGCCCGCTCATGTCCACCCGCCTGCATGTTGCAAGGTATCAACCAGTTGTCAAACGTCGACTCCCGCCAGAGAATGGTAGATATATTGTCAAGATGATCGATCACGCCTTTATTCCTGTATATATCTCGACGTAGACGCAGATATCCGAATGGTTTGCAGCTCGAGTCTTTCCACCTGCGATAACCCGTTGACAAGCAGCCATTCTGAATTAACAAGCACTATCCAAGAGAATGGATTAGTTGGTAGTGCGCAAGTCCCGAGATACGTTAGCATCCCTGCCATGGTGGGGCTACCCCTAGTCTCCGCACACAGCAGATCTCACGAATTTTTTTTTCCCGTTTTCTTTTTTTCCCATCTGCTCGGAAGGTCTTTTTTTTTCTTTTTTCCTCAGCCCCACTAACTATTGGTTTTTTTTTCTCTCACTTTATTATCGTCCTTATATTATATCAACTATACCCATCTAGTTTAATCTGCCTCTGTTTTTTTCTGCCTTTCCTATTCTGTGTTGAGTTGATATAGATTACCTATAACATCCCTGATCAGAAATGGGATGATGTACACTCCTTTTTTGGTGACAAGGACAACGGCTAGACCAATCAGAAGGTAGCAAGTTTTGATCACTCCATCTAATATGTAAGTTACACCTACTTTTGGGTCATCCTCCTGCACAATGCATTGCCTGCATTCTTACCGCCTTTTTTTCTTCTTCTTTTTGCCTAGTAGGTAGCCGTGTTGCCTTGGTCTTGCAAGTAAACAAACCCTGTACAACTATGTATGTACAATGAGTTATTCGATTCTTTGAAGCTGAATGTGGCCATCGGAAGCAATGGATAGAAATGAAATGCTCGTGAAGACTTTTGCTAGGCTTCTGTACCAAGTGGCAACCATTGCGTAATGACAACAGGAACACCCGAGGGGTCGTCTCGAGACACGGATGAAGACCCCTAAAAACAAATGCCCTAGGTCGTTAACGGAGCACCTGTTTATGCACGGCACAGGGCAGATTTTAACCTTTGCGTAATGTACTGGCTACTTCGCTACTTCATTAATTTTATACGGTAATTAAAAGCCGGAAGCCCCGATTGGCTAGGTAATTGCCTTTCTGCGCTTATATTTACTAGTATAACTGGAAATGATATTATTTATATAATATAATTTAAACGCGAACTTAATATAGGAGCGTTTAAGGCATTTAAATTATTTAATATAATAAGTAGTTAAGCTGTTTAGTTATTTCTTACTTATTATTATTAAATTAAAGCTATTAAGCTAGTAAATTATATACGTAATTATATATATTATAGTAATTCGGCTATATATAATATCTAACTATTAATTTTATTATATATATATATATATATAATTATATATATAATAATTTAATTATATATATAATTTAATTACTAGTTTTATTATATATATATATATATATATACGTAATTATATATATTAATTTATTACTTTTTAATTTAGTAATTAAATTATAAATAACTATCGGAATTTATATATATAACTATATATATATATAATATTAAAGTAACAAAATAAAATATAAATATAATTATATATTTATTAAACTTAAATTTATTAATTATAACTTTTTTAAACTAATTTTACTGCCGCTATTATTATTATTACTACTATTATTACTATTACTATTATTATTATAGCTATTATCGCCGACCTTTATAATATTCCCTTTTTAAAAAATAACGTTTCGCACTCCCGTTATCACAAGCGCTAACGTCGCGTAGCCTCCCGTATATACTTATAAACTTATACCGAATAACCAGATATATCCGGATATAATTAACTATATTATAAGCTACTAAATAATATAAAAAATTATTTCGGCAGTTTATTTATATCTCGCCTTTTACTCCCGCTTAAGCTATAGCTTTATTATAAAATTATTAAATTTGGTTGCTAATAATCCCTTAATTATAAATTTAAAACAACCGGCTAACTCCCGTCCTTTCGCTGCTATTAAAGGCTGCGTTAATTGTAAATATAATAGGCTATTTTAATTATACTATATATTAAAGGCTTATAAAAAAACATTCTAGTTATATATACTTAAATTTACAGCCCGGTATAGCGGGATAACGCCCGATATAATAACTGTATTAAAGGAAAAGGTTTTTAGGCTTTTTATATATATAAGCCGGCTTTTTTTAACTATTAGACTAACGTATTAAATAGTGTTTATATTTATTATTATTATAACGGGTAAAGAAATACCTACTTTTTATTAGCGTATATATATAGCTACTAGAATTTATAAGACTCGAATATAAAGCTAATAGTAAATAATCGCCGTTTTTTAATATATTACCGCCTTTACGCCTATTATAATAATAATAAGCTAAATATTCCCAGAAGTAATAATAATAGTAATAATAATAGTAACATTAATATTACTGCTGCCTATTATACCCTTTAATTTTGCCGGCCTAAAATTAATAATATATTATAAGTTTTTATCCGAAACCGAGCGGGCCGGCGCTCGTATTAATTTAGAAGCTCGGTTGGCTGTTTTTATAAAAACGGAAGCGGAAACGGAGGCGGAAAAAAAAAGGAAAAAAAAGGAAAAAAGGAAAAAAAAAAGACCTACAGTTTCGGCCGTTTGAAAAAATTTTAGATAATAAAGAAAAGGATAATAATAATAATAACGATATTTTAGGGGAATTATTAGCCGGATTAGCCGAATAAATATAAATTTGTTTTATATATAGCTTATATATTTCTGATATAATATATTTTATATACGTAATTATATATATATAATCTGAAATGCTTACTTTAAATTTATAAATTTATATATATAAATCTAAAATAATTACTTTAAGTATATAAATCTATATATATAAATTTAAAATGTTTATTTTAGGTATGTAAATTTATATATATAAATTTAAAATAATTATTTTAGGTGCGTAAATCTATATATATAAATCTAAAATAATTATTTTAAGTATATAAATTTACATATATAAATCTAAAATGTTTACTTTAAATATATAAATTTACGTATATAAATCTGAAATAATTACTTTAAGTACGCAAATTTGCGTATATAAATCTGAAATAATTATTTTAAATATATAGATTTGCGTATATAAATCTGAAATAATTATTTTAGGTACGTAAATCTGCGTATATAAATCTAAAATGCTTATTTTAAGTATATAGATTTATATATATAAATTTAAAATATTTATTTTAAGTATATAAATTTATATATATATAAATCTGAAATGCTTACTTTAAATATATAAGTTATATATATATAATATATAAGACTATTTTATTTAATAGTAAAGTTACTTATTTTATAATATATTTTATTAATAAATAAATATATATCCTTTATATAATAAATTTTAATATTGTTAATTAAATATTATAATATTTTTTAATAATATAAAATAAAAACGACTATATTTTATTTAATAATAAAGTTACTTATCCCGTAATATATTTTATTAGTAAATAAATATATATTTTTATATAATAAATCTTAACACTTTTAATCAAATACTTTAATAATAATTTATAATAATACTTAATAACGCTTAATTCCTTTAAAACTGTAATAATATTTAAACGTATATATTTTTTTATTTTAGCTTATTTAATTTATTTATTAACTAAAAATTAATTTTTTTTACGCAAATTGGATTTTTTAAAAATATTATAACTTAATGCCTCCCTGCCGGCATTAACTCGTTTACTAATTAAAAGGCAACCTATATTTGCTTTTTTAACGCTTTTTTACCGGCGTTAACTCGTTTACCGATCGAAAAATAACCTATATCTACTTTTCTAACGCCTTTATTTTTTCTTTATATATAAACGGCGCTTATAATCTGTCTTATAGTTTATTATAATATTTATATACCTTTTTTTAAAACTAGTTAATAATTTTCCTAAAGTTTACTTTTATTTTTAAGGAAATGCCGTATATATAATCGTAACTATTTTTATATACCGGTTATTTAAAATACTCGAATATTTTAAAACTATTACTTTTTTATTTATAAATAAGGTTTGCGAAAGTTTTTTTAAATAAAAAGCTATATAATAGTTAATAAAAAAAGATATATTTATAAGGAAGTAACTACTTTTTATATTACAAACAAGGGTAAAAAAAAGGTTCGGGCTTATTATATATATCCTTATTATTATTATCGTTATTAATAAGCTTTTTAATATTATAAATAACGATATTTTTGCAGTAGTTAATAGCTATATTGTCACTTTTATTATAAGCTTTCTTAGCTTCGAAATATTACTCTTTAATAATAGCTTGCGCTTTAAAAAGTAGATCTTTAAACCTTTAGTCCGGAAAGCCTTAAATAAAAAATAGCGTATTCTTTTTAGTCTTATTTACAATAAATTCGGCTTTTATAAGTTTATTTTTTTCCCTATATTATATAGATATAACGCTAATAAATAAAGTCCCGTAAATAGCTATCTGATATTTTACGCCGTCTATTTTTAATATTAAATGCTATAATTTAACCGCATTTGTTATAAAGCATTAAAAAAGTAGTGGACTTTTTATTCGAGTATAATATACTTATACTTATAATCTCGGAGCGTAATTTCTGGTAATATACTTGGCGTTTTTAGGGCTCCCGTATTTTTTATAGATTATAATAGCTTTATTTATAAAATTATAACAGCTATTAAAAGAGTTATATATATATAACGTAGCTATAAAGTACTTATATATTTTTAGCGGTAAGCCTTTAGCTTTAATACGCCGTATTAAAGTTTCTTTAACGTAATATATATAAAGAAAATAAATAACTTTAGCTGGCTAATTATTATTTAGATTAGCTATAATAAAAAAGGCCTTATATACGGCCTTTTATTTAATATTATTATCGTTTATAAGTATATATTACAGTTTTTAGTTATATTCGAGGCCGCTAGACTATTTAATAATAACCTAAAAATATAGGCGAATTATTATTAAATTTTAATATTTGATATAAAAGAATATATAGGAGATTTAGCTATTAAAATCGTCGCGTATTAAGATATTAAATAAATATTATTTTTATTTATATATTATTATATTATATATAGAATTTATTAACGTAATTATATTTTATTATATAAAAATATCGAGGGAATTTTTACGTAACTAAATAAAGGCTTTAAATTTTACGCTATTTTATTATTTTATAAAACGCTTATAATAATAAATTTACTATTTTAAATAGCGGAACTATTTATCGACCTCTTTAAACTAAATATTTTTATTAAAATTATTAATATAGGTATAAAAAATTAAAGTTAGTTTTAAATTATTTTTGCGGTTTTTTTTAAAGCGTTATAGATATTTTTAATATTTTAAGTTTTAATATACCTTATTCCGTAATTTTAAAATATTAATCGAATTAATAAGTCCCCTTTTTTACCGTTAAATAAATTCTTAATTTGTTTTAGGGTTTATTAATTTATTAGTTAGGTTTAAATTTAAAAATAAAAGCTATTATAAAATTTTATATAGTTTATATTTTTCTAATCGTTATAGGAATATTTTATATTATTACTCTAGAATTTAATAGTCCTATTAAATTATAAACGGGCGAAAAATTAAGTTTTATAATTTACGGGCTAATAAATGGTTCGTTTTTTATATTTAATATATTAATTAGCTTTAGATTTTTATATTTTATTTTTATAATAACAATAACGGAAAAATAATTTTATATTATTTAGCTGATTTTCGGCCTTAAATTATTAGTAATAAGTCGGAGATTATTACAGCTTAAGTTTTTCAAATTTACTTTTTATAATAAAATCCGGCTCGTTATAAAAGACCTTTTTATAAAGTCGAAATATTTATTTATATCGTTTTATAAAATTTAAAGGGAAAGAGATAAAAATAAAAAGTATTTGTCGCATAGCCGGAAATATCGGATTTAAAGGCTTTTAATTAAATCCGTTAAAATCTTTATTAAAAGCAAAAGTCTTTTTATTAAAGGCAAAAGTTTCCGAATTTAAGGTCCGAGAATAAAATTAAAATTAAAACTATAACTATTTTATTTTTATAACTACCCTTAAATAATTAGGGATTAAAGATTTTATAATTTGTTTTTTAATATAAATAAAACTATTAAGTAAAAGCGGAAAAGAAATATAGAAATTTTAATTTTCGTTAAAGCGCTAAATACGAAATTCTTTATTATATTATTCCTTATATTATACCCAGGTTTTAACTGATATATTTAAGGTAATAATAAGACTTTAAAGCAGTTAAAATATCGGTACGATAGGGCTGTTAAAGCCTTAAGGCAGAGGGCTTTATAAAGGGTTTATTATATATTAATATAATAAAAAAAGGTATTTAAATAACTAATAAACCTATTATATTAAGTTTAAATATAGCTTAATAATAAAGAATTTAAGTAATTAATTTAAGAGGTTATAAAAGTTAAAAAGCGTTAAAAAAGCTAAAGAGCGTTAAAAAAGCTTATAGTTATAAATATATAGTTATATATATAATACTAAAAATTAATATAATTTAATAGATAATTATATATATAATAATTAAATTTAAGCTTAAAATTATATAGCTCGAAATTACGTAAGTTGAAATTTTAAGAAATTAATATAATATTTAATATTATATATAATTATATATATAATTTCTTTATATAATACGTAATTACGTATATTAAATATACCCTTTATTACTGCTAATAAAATTTCAACTTTTCCCTCCCGATTACTAATAGATATTATACGTAATTATATATATTAAATATACCCCTTATTACTGCTAATAAAATTTAAGCTTTTTTTCCCGATTACTAATAAATTTTTAATTTTTCCCGCTTATTATTAATAATATTTTAACTTCTAATATGCTTTTTTTTTAAATCGATAGTTATTTATTTATATATATAAAAATCCGCTATATTTTTTCTATAAAAAACTAATATAATAAAGCCCGATTTATAAGATATTTATAACAAAAAAATTAAATCCATTTTAATAAGCTATTAAAATATAAGTTTATTATAAGCGGATTATTAAAAAGTCTATTTCGATAGGCCGTTAATATTTATTTAAATAATTTAAAAAAGATATTTAATAAACCTAGTTATTATTAGCGTAAATTATTTACTGCCGGGCATTTTTAATACTAAAATTCTCCCAGATTTAAAACCGTACGATTTATAACCGTATAATTTATAACGTAAGATCGGAATTTAAAGCCGAATTAATAGTTATTTATAAATACATTAAAAAAGCGGCTAAAAATAGGCCGGAAAAAATATATATAAATTAATATTTTAAATAAAATTAAAATTAATTTAAAACCGAGTTAATAATTATTTATAAAAAATATATTAAAGGCGGTTAATAATAAGCCTAATAAAAGGCATATATATAAATTAACGCGTTAATAAAAATAATAAATAAAAAACTATAATTATTAATAAAGTAGTAATAAAAAAAAGGGTTTATAAAATTTTAAAGTTATTAAAAATACTATTAAAAGTTATATTAAAATAGCTTTAATTTTAATTACTATAAAAAAAGGTTATAAATAAAAAGGTTAAGGAATTTTAATATAGCGCGATATATAAATATATTATGCGTAAATATGCGCCTTTAATCTCTATATTAAATAGTCGCGAAACGCGGGTAAGGTATAAAGGGTATAATGTCTTAAAGTCGCGGGAAGCTAAATAAGTGGAACGAACAGGTGCTCCGTTAACGAAGCCCCAAATGCCACTTTGGGAGATGGTAGGTAATAGCAACGAACGACACCAGAGGCGAGCCAACGTCTGGCCCAGCCATCGACACTAAGCTAGGACCATGATTGGCTGCAGGCTTCCAGACGGGGCAATCGACGTGCCAGGGATAATCCCTGGACACGACGCTAGGGCCACCAGGTACTTCTGCCCTGGAGCCATGGGACATCTGGAAACGCGCCTAACAGAGGCGAAACTGGCGCATCTGCAAGGTCCAGCAGATGTCGCGGGCAAAGTCACTCGAAACTTTTTTTATTTTTTTATTTTTTCCCTTTTCCCTCTTGTCCCTCTTTTTTTTTTTTTTTCCCTCTGTTCTAATAATGTGGACTCACTGACGCTAGCTGGGTCGATGCCCCATCTCAAGACCCCCAATTCGACCATCCCCCGGGTGAGAGCATTCCTGAGCTTTTTCCCATCCCATCCTCCACACATCGACATTCTCGTCGCCGTGGTGTTGCTCTTCCTCCCTTCCATCTATCTGCCGCACCAACAAATCGCCCTGCACGCCATCTTCCGCCCTCTGCCACCTCTGCCACCTCTGCCATCTCTCCCACCGCCTTTCCTCACCCCTCCTCACTTCCATCATACATACTGTAGTACTGTATCATCCCCCTAATTATCCCCAATCCCACTCCTTCCCATCTCGTCTCACCGCGCATCATCACCCTGTTTGCCATCTGTCTGCCCGTGAGCTGGAACCACGACGCCCCGACCCCCATCCCCCATTCATGCAACTATTGCAACTATAGAATATAACACTCCTACATACTCTTGTGCCAGTCGATATTTCATCCCTTTCGTGCTCGCCCACCATGCCGTACAATACTCGTCGCAAGTCGCTGTCTCTGCCGTCCCTTGGTATTCACGTCCCTGTCAACCGCTCTGCGCCCAATAGTGCCTCCAACATGGCCAGCCCCAGATCATCCTCCGAGAGCTCGCCGCATCCAAACAAGAAGCTCAAGCGGTCGCATAACCACTCTGCATCGCGGTCTACCAGCTCCCTATCAAGCTCCAAGTCTGCTGCTAGCCCTGTGAAGTTTGATCATACGCCGCCGCCTTCGCCTGCTCTCCAAATGTCGATAGAAATGGACGAGTCCGAATCGTCTGAACCATTTGAGATGAAGTCGGTCGACTTGGAAGGGATAAATGATGAGATTGTTGAAGCTGTTATTGTGCGATTACAGGAGGCTCGAAACCGGCCCCATCTTGTCAAGGAGCTAGCCACCGTCCTCATGGACAAAGTCAAAATAGTGCAACAGTAAGCTTGTTCATAACATTCTTTTTCCGTTTCGTCCTCTTCGTTGCTGCTAACTGGCGCTTCCAGGTCCGCAAACCCTTGCGCCATCATTTCTTCCCGACTGTCTACATACCTGAAGCGATCGTGCTGGTCTGCCGTGGCGGCTTGTCCCTTAGCCAAGGAGCTGGAGACGGTTCATCCGAGACGCACCTACTTCTACCTCACTACCTGCCCCCATCAACCCCTCCCAGACCCCTCCACCGCCCAGCGCTCTATCATCACTCCGTCGCTCTCTAGCTCAGCCTCAACGTCGGAAGACGCTGACGGCGAGCTACGAAGAGAACTCAGCTTATCCCCCGAGGTTGATCTATCGTCGCCCGAGTTTGACGACGTGGAGGATGACATTCCAATGCCAGGGACCCCTATGGGCTCGGTGTCTAGTTGCCACCGCTCGCTTCATAACATGCCCCGCAACCAGAGAGGAGAAGAGCCACCCTTGGAGAAAGATGAGAAAGAGTTCACGCAAACAGCGGATGGACTACAAAAACGAAAGGCCAATGGGCACCTACTGTCTGCTGATCCTGTCGACCAAGTTGTGATAGACGATGGTATGCAAAATGAACAGCTCTTCGGCGAGCACAACAGAAATCTGGGGCCGAGTTTCTTATCGCACATGGGATTCATGACAAGCCCTGCCATGCGACCGAGCTTCATGTTTTCGGTGAAGAAAGATGTCGAGGCCGAGAGTTGGTCTAAGTTTGACACTCTGCTCGATTGGGACAAGAGTCCCGAGACCGTTGAGCTGGATGAGCTAGATGGCTTACTCGACGATTTCTGATTACCTCAAGCGTTGGACCTTTTAATCATCACATATTTTACGAGATCTACGTAATTATCGCTGGACGAATGGCTACGAGTGCAGTCGGCATTTTGTACGCTATGTATGATGACAGAAGATGGCCGTGTAGATGGGATGGGAACGGATATGAGGCGAGGGGCGCTATCGGTGCATTGTGATTTTTCCGGAGATGCCTCCTATTTCCTCGTACATTGTTGTTATTGCTCTCAGCTCAGCTTGTCATTTATCATTGCTGCTAGATGGTCATATATCTGTCGCCTGCATAGACCATTCTGCCGGTTTAGGGGGATTGTATGACTATCAATAGAAGGCAAGCGCTCTGAATGGCCGTAAAGGGTACGGTATGGGCGGTTGGTCGCATGTTGGCGACCCAGGCTGCCAGGCAGCTCCCGGATACATTTATTTATGGAGAAGCGGTTCGGTGGCAGGAAGATCTTGGTTTGAGAGGGTGGGGGCCCGCCCGCGACGTACTGATGAAACGAGCAATGCATTTGGGATTCGGCAAGCGTTACTATTGGGCTAGGTTTTCTAAAAAAGGGTTTTCCAAAAAAGCGATCAGTTTGTAAGGAGCAGAGAGCACGAAAGAGAGAGAACGATGTACAATTAAGAGTTGCTATTGCTACCTTACTAGTGAGCAAGTTGATAACCGCCCTGCCTCGACAGTGAGTGGTGTGGATTGTGTACATTCGGTTTGCTCGTAGCTCAGAAATCATCTTCACTCAGCATATTGATTTTATACTTGGAGTTTTATGACACGGTACTTACTCATGGCTTCTACTTCTGGCTATTGTCATGATGGATTGGGTTCGACTATGCTTCGTGGTTACGATGGTAGGCCTTCGGTCAGCATTGGATACATTTGGTAACTACAATGCGCCCAACAGAACTCAGTTGTTTTCGTAAGCTTACACAATTTGTGTCTTAATGTTCGGTATATTGGGGTATACTATGAGAGATATAGTTTACTCATTCATTACGTATACTTTTAATCGACTATACCTAGTTTCGACAGTGCTAAACTTGTCTCTAATCACTGACCAAGCTAACAATGTTACCCAGTTTGAAGGCCCCCAGAACTTGCTCTATAGTTGAGCTTCATTATCAAAAGTTCT
Organism: Whalleya microplaca; assembly: GCA_022497155.1. Taxonomy (NCBI): domain Eukaryota; kingdom Fungi; phylum Ascomycota; class Sordariomycetes; order Xylariales; family Xylariaceae; genus Whalleya; species Whalleya microplaca. The sequence goes on from MU385772.1 coordinate 229,139, forward strand.
CACAACCCAGCGTGAAAAGATCGCATTCGCATTATACTTCCGAGGCAGGTTTCGCTACCATGCAAGATAGCATGCATGCGTTCTGTTTAGCTATCCTGAAGATTGGCTTCAATGAGACCATCATACGTACCTATCCGCGACATACATATAAGCATAGTACTGACCTGATTTGCCTACGAAATACGAGCGCGGTTGCGCGTAAGTGAAAAGGGGCCGGGACATAAAAATGGCCGCGTATGCAGTTCTACAACCAGGCTGCGCAACAGGCGCCCTTGGAAAGCAGACTAATAGGCTCAAATAATACGAGCGGGAAATTATTAAGCACCGCGGTTGCACTGGGCACTGGGTTATGTGATGAGTGGTATTCGAGATGACGTGCATACATACATGTGTTAGTCCAAACTACACAAAGCTCTTAGCTACCCAAGGTACTTGGACATAGGTATCGTAGTGTACATACATTGAATGGTGGTACAACATAGACGGATGGTACACAACATTCAACCTTCCCTAGATCTTCGAGGGGTACATGTAATAGTTAGACATGTGTATAGGGGTAAGTGAGATGGGATCAACTACACCGCATCAATCCTTCTTCTCATCTCCTGACGGCTTCGACGGCTTCGACTGCACCGTCATCACCGAGGGCAACCAATCCTCCCACCACGCCGTCTTCCGCTCCCCCTCCCCCTTCTCCGCATCCCCACCCGCGCGCACGCGCAGCTCAACAACCACATGCGTCCCCATGGTGACCCAACCAGGGCGCTCGAAGGCCACGACCTCGAGCCCGGGGACCTCGGCGCGCGCGGCCTCGACGACGGCCTCGAGGTCGCGGTTCCACCAGCAGCCGAAGCGCTCGAAGTGGCCCCGCGCGCTGCGGTCCAGCAGCCCGTTGACCAGGTCCCAGTAGCTGCGCCCGTGCTCGAGGAGCACGATCCGCCCGGTCTCGGGCTGCAGGGCGCCCGCCATGGCGCGCAGGAGCTGCACGGGGTCCCGCACGCTGCAGAGCCCGAAGGTCTGGATGATCGTGTCGTATTTGCCGGAGGAGGAGGGGGGCGGTGGGGGCGGGAGCGAGGTTTGCGCGTCGGATTGGAGGATCCGGAGTTTTTGGGAGGCGAGGGTGAGGGCTGCGGTGGTGTCTGAGGTTGGGGAGGAGGAGGGGGAGGCGAGGGTGGTGAATTTGGGTTTCTTGGGGATTTGGTCGGCCATGTAGGGCACGATTTGGCGTAGCCGGGTTAATGCTATGTCCAGCATGGGCGGTGAAATGTCTAGGCCTGTGAAGCTGAGCATCGCGGCCTCATCAGCATCATCACTACCCTTCCCCTTCCCTGCGGCCTTCTCTTTCTCTTTCCCTTGCGCCGTACCTTTCCCCTCTTCTCCCTCTTCCCCCTTATCAACCCCCTTACCACCCCACGGCCACCATCCAGCCCCTTTCTCCTCTTCCTCCTCAGGGGGAGCCAAGCCCTCCGTGACGTGTCCCCAATCATAGAACTCGAAGTTCCGCCCCGTGCCCACAGCGACCTCGAGCACGTGCCCCCGCGCGCGCGCCGCGACCCGCCGCCTGAGCTTCGTGATGCCGAGCCGCCACTCGGACTTATCCAGGTGGGCGTCGAACTCGAGCGGGGCCTGCAAGCCCGGCCGCCCCGTCGGCACCGCCGGCTCGTGCCCGGCCTCCCACTGCTCCGGCGTCTGCGTCCGCCACTGGTAGATCGCGGTCGAGGTGAACGAGCCCAGGCACAGCGCCGCGGCGCCGAGGCCGAAGAGCCCGATCCAGCGCGCTGCGCCCAGGGGTGCGGGCTTTGCGCCCTCGGCGCTGGGCTTGGGTTTGGTGGCTGACCTGGGTTGGAAGGGGAGGGGTTTGCCTGGTGTGTCGCCCTTTTTTGGCGCTGGTTTTGGGGCCGGCTTGGGTGTGCGTGCGCCGTTGGTGTAGGCGTACCGGCGCGGGGTGAAGCTCCGTGCGATCCTGGGGCTGCGGATGCGGCGTGCGCACTGGCGCACTGCTGGCCGGGTGACGCACATGAGATCCATTGTGATGTCGTCGGCTAGCTGGGTAGCCAGCCGTGTGTGTGTGCAAGATTCCTAGCTCAAAGTTCCAGTTTCGGGTGGTGGTGGACGGATGTATGTACGGTAGGTTACCGATCCATGCTACGAAGCCCCTCGATGGCCGGAAAATCCAAAGCGCACGGCTGCAAAGGCGGTCTGGTTCCGTGCAGCTCGTCAGCCTGTTGGGTGCGCTTCCGGGTCAGTGTCCCTGCATTCAGGTACGGGCGATCGCGATGCCAATGGCAGTGATGTTCGTCTGATATGGAGCCGGTGACGCAGTTTCTGTAGATCAGGAGCTTTGGACTTCATGCGCACGGAGCTCTGGGGCTCGATGTTCCGATCTGCTGGAGAAACACAGTATATCAAGCCCCCGTCTTGGATGTTTATACTGTACCCGGTAGTGACGGGGCAAAGTGGAGGCAGATCTCCAACTGGACTGCGGGGGTGCCCGCCCATTAACCGTGCATGAGTCCGAGAGCTTGACGCGCCAGCAAGGCCTTCGGACGCGTTTCACCATCATGGATCACGCTTAGTGATACCTTCACAGTTGATTCTCGTGTCTAGATGATCATATAATCGGATTGGACTCTGACCAGTGTCATGGCGTCACAACAAGACCTCCAGGAGCTCATCCGGCTCATGACAGCTGGGATGAAAGTTCCCATCAAAGATGCCCTTCCTCGAATTAAAGCTTTGCAGGCAAAGAATCTCCGGAGGTATGTCTCGGGTGATACATTATTCTCGGCATAATTTGTTTACTGTCCAGTAATGGCTGATTGCAATTGCTGTCATCGTCCAGCATCCAACAGATAGCCGAGGGCCCCCTTTCTGATGTCGAATCCGCGATCAAAGACTCCAAAGCTGCTCGATCTCTCCACAATGCATGCAAGGCGCGATTGAAGAACCCGGCCGCTGCCGCAGTAGCCAAGCGACCAGGCTCGGATCTTGACAATTCCTCGAAACGACCGAAGCTATCCGAGGACACAGGGTTCCTCAGTGGCCCTGAGCCTGTCTCACCACAAGAGTACGAGGCGTCACTTACCTTGCCAGTCGAAACGGATGAGGATGCTATATCTAATACTGTGCTCTTAACGAATCGTGCACCACTTGTTCTTGCCTTCGCCGTTGAACTCTTGCGATATACGATGCCCGAACAGCCCCCCTCGAGCCGCTTAAGCTTGGCGCAAGCCGTAGTCAGTGCCAACTCGAGAAGCAAAGCTGTCGCCATAGGCATGGAGAAGGGTCTTAGCGCTGATGAGGAAGGTTGGGGTCAGGGACAGCCGAAGGTCAGAGTAATGGGACGAGAGGTGACAGTACTGAAAAGAGGCGGGTATGAATGGAAAGGGGATGAAGAAGTAGGAGATCAGAAAAATGGTAAAGAAGACGGAGGTGCCACGGCTAGTGTTGCGTCAAGTGCTACGATCACCGACTCGGGTCAGGGCATACCATCCCAGAACGCAAGTCACCAATTGATATCATGGTCAGCTAGTCGACCGGTAACTCTAAAGGCGTCGACCTTCATAGTGCGGTCAACGAGTATTACAGAGACTTCTAAGCGCCAGTCACTTATGCAATCGTTGTTTACAGACATACCCTCGCTCCATTCGGCATCTCATAATGCGTGGGCATATCGTGTGCGAGTACCAACACATTTGTTTAACGCAACTGTGGTTAAAGAGGAGTCTTTCGATGATGGGGAGGGTGGATGTGGTGAATTTTTACTTAAAAATATGAGAGAAACGAACGCCGAGAATACCCTCGTGGTCATGACACGATGGTATGGCGGCGTCATGCTCGGCCCCGACCGTTGGAGAATCATACGAAACTGCCTCAAAGACGCCCTGGCCGAGTCAGGAAGGATCACTGGGGAGCAGGCTACGCTGGGCGGTGAGGCTGTCTGGGGCTTGGACCTCGAAGCTATGAGAGATAAATCCGGATCCACGGGTTCGGCATCTAGTCGATCATACGAAGCGGGCGTGGTGGGCATGCCCATCCACAGGCCCGAAGCGGCGAAGGCCTATCTCCTCAAAAGCTTCGCTACGAGGGTTGAAGCAGTGCCCGAGGATGCAACTGTTCAAAGCAGCGGAGGCCAGGAAGAAGTACCACCAACGACTCCCCGAAAGGGGAGCGCGTCCAAGACTAAATCGACGCCGAAGAAGAAGACGGCGAAGGGGCTAGAGCTCGAGAGAGAAGAGAATGTTGCTAGGCTCCTGGGCGCTATCAGGCTTGTGTGTGACAGCTGGGCGGATCACCTCTCCCCTGCCGAGCTCGATCGGAGAGCGTGGAATTGGTATGTGGCAGTGCGACCCGAGGTAGAGAGTGGTCCTTCGGGCTGGGGAGCAAAGGGGCACTTGAACTTGGCTGATATTCTGGGCTTACGGCGGAAGGAAGGATGATGAGTTATGATACCCAATATTGCATGTTGTCTGGCAGAATCTAGGTAGGGAATTCAAAGGATATGCCTAAGGTAGCCATTCGAAGACATGACAATGCATATGCAGAATTGCAAAAGGTTATTTGCTAGACACTCGGGATGTCTTGACTGACTGATAGTAACTATAGGCAGAATTCGAAAGGCAAAACTCGAACTATCACCTCATAACAAGGTTGACATCTCACAAGAATGCCTTGGAATTGTGCGGTGCTCCATCTCATTTGCGGATATTTGTTAAGTAGTGCTGACTGGCTGTAGGACATGATCCCAAAGGGACCTCTTTTAAGCGACAATGGGGCTTGCCCGTTCAGGTATGCCGAAGGGTTACTACATGTAGCAGGTGATACTTACTAAATAACCATAAACTTGTCATGAGCTCAGGTTGTGACTGGTCGAATTGGGAGGCGGTTGCCAATGGTGATATAGCTGAATGGCAGCCGCATCTAAAAGACGGCTAGGGAAGGCCCAGAGGGGTAGGCGAACACTGTCAGGATCGACTTCCAAGTTTAAAACCTGCCCCTACCCTTACTTAAGTTCTACCCCGACACATTCTTTGACATACAGACATATACCAACATATTTGCCTTTACACCCGTTCAAACTATAATTCGAACCAGCATTGGCACTACCTAGTGAGGCTGTGGCCATCTAAGAATGCCTAGAATCCATACATCAGCATTCGTTTGGGCAGAGTCCAGACGTTGTTATCAACAGGTTATCGTCATCGGTCTGTGAGCTGAAGAGAAACACTCTGCCTAGGTTAGGCAGTGGATATATAGTCATTTGATACAGCAGAAACTCATATGGACAGGCAGTCCCAGCAAGACAACCCAACCCAGCCTATCCTAATATAATCGTACAAAGTGGTATCTCAAATCATCCATAGAGGATTCATACATGAACAGTAGGTTCTACCCCTTTAATCCAGAAAATCATACAGCTGCATACTTACACGTCTGCAGTAGGAAGGGGTTACGGGAGCATATACTCGAGTATCACCGGGTTTCGATGAAGTCGTTGCCTTGATCAAATAGGGCTAGCGTGACCAACGGGGCTCTGATATCAAGGCTAAAGGCTTACTGATATTGCTTCTAGTCGAGCTTTTGGTTGTTGTGCTTAGGTCGCTATCTCGGCGTCTCGGTACTTTGTTCAGCATACGCTTGATCGCGATGCCGGCTAGCCCGGCGTTGCTCGCGGCGGTGAATGCATTCCTGCCGTCCGCATCCGCAATGTACGGGTCCGCGTCGTGACATAAGAGTTCCTGGACGATGGCAATATTGCGCGACTGCGCCGCCATGTCAATGGCTGTCACTAGGGGCGTGCAATTCCCAGGCCCCTGTATGTTGGGGTTCGCGCCCCCGGTAGTCAGTAAGAAGCGTACCCTACAGCATCTACGATCAGTAACTGCTCTTTTCAAAAAGTCTGGCAAACCATTGGGGGTCTTCAGAGCTGCCCCAGGAGGTATCAATCCCGAGATATGCTCGAATGAGAAACGTTGCTTGAAATGTTGCTTGTGTGTCTGAGCATAAGAGGGAAGAAAATAACACCGCATGAAGCTTACATTTTCTCGTTGCCCTTCTCGCAGGCCATATATAACGCCGTCTTGCCGAAATTATCCCTCCGATCTATTAAATCCGAGCCTGCTTTCAGTAGGAGCTCTGCTACGCCGACGCCGCCCGAGCTTGCCTGGCAACGGTGCAGCGGCGTTCCTATGTACACTCTGGAGTTAGTCAATCTTCCTCTCAGGCTTTCCCAGTGATTTCAACCGAAGTTGGCTCAGAAGGCAAGCTGAATTAAGGAAAAGAAATACATACTCAATTGCCGGTCTTCCACGTTAGCGTCCGCACCGTGCCCATGTAATAGGAAAGATACGATCTTCCGATTTCGCATCGACGCCGCCGTGTGGAGGGGTGTCGAAAAGGACTCGTCCCGCTGCTCCACGTGCCTTACGTGTGAGACCATATGGCTTAGGACGGCGAGCTCCTCTGCCTGATTTCACATCTAGGAGTTAGCAACTACTTTATTTGGTAGTATTTGGAAGTCATGGGAAGTATGATTGAGAGGTAACGAAGATCACACTCTCTAGGATTCACAGGATGGCGTATACTTCTACTGGGACTGATCGGGCGGCGAAACGAGAGCTTGCTGATACTGACCTGGATAGCGCGGTGCATTGGCGTGATCCCCGAACCTAAGTCACAGATGTCGAAGTGGAAGTTTGGATTATCGACGTCCAAGCCTTGCCCTTTGCACCATTGGTATGCGTCTGTGAGATTCGTGCTCACGGTGCCTGTGTCTATGCCCAGGCCAATGGCTGTCACTACTTCTGTTATGTCGCAAATATTGTCGGCAGCGTTGGTGTGGGTTGGCGAGTATGCTGGCGAAGATATTACCGTGAGTTCGCCCGTGGCAGACGACTGACTTTGGGTATCTAGAGATGGTCTTAATTCTCGTCGCATCCACTCTCGAAGGCCTTGTGCCTCGTCGTACGCCTCGTCGAGCTGCAATATTTTGATGAGGAGCTCGGCAGACTCCTCGACGAGGGCGTAGGGCGTGGGATTCACTGCATTTCCGAAGTCAGCATTCTTATCTATTCTCAACAGCTTGAAGAAAAGTTGAGAGGTGGAAAACATGAAGAATGGACAACTGGATATATCCTAATGCGGATATGAAAAGAAATCGGAAGGGCTAGGTAAGTCACTGGGTACTACTTACTACGCTTACGGCCCTCAAAGGCACGTTTAAGGAACTTGCGTGCCTGGCGTATATTGCCTAACTTAGCACACAGATTGCCGAGTTTGTGATAAAGCCTTGCTCGTCGGTCGTGGTCGATCTGGTCCGCCTCTCGCCTACATTCCTCCTGCAGCAAGATCTGCAGCACCTCCTTGGCCTCGAGGTCACGCTCGGCGCTATCGCATTCTAGTAGGATGTCGGCGAGTTTCTCTCGAGAGTCGGTGAGCCGTCTATATTTGTCGGGCACGAGTTCGGCATCTTCAGCTATGCTCAACTGCTCTATAAGTTCGATGGCATGTTTTTGGAATGGCGACGCCCGGGGGAATATACCGCATGACACCAATTGTCTAACGATATTCTGGTTTTCCTCGATTTGGTACTCGAGAACATCGTGACTCTGTACGTCTAGCAAGCCGGGTTCAGGATCGAATATATCCTCTTCGTAAAGCCGAAGGGTGTCGCCGCTTACGGAGGCATCCGGTGGGATCGAGCTCCCGTCGAACGATGCGCCATCGAAGTCCTTTAGCGACACCATTGTTGCTACATTATCCGCTGACTGACGCCAGTCTCGAATCTCCTTGTGGAATGGGCTTTCCTCGGTATCCTCGTCCAATTCGCTCTTATGGCTAGGTACATGAGAGAGGGAATTGTCCTTGTTCACTGCACGATCCGAGAATAGTTTCGCTGATCGCATTTCATCGGTCAGTTTTCTGATCTCCGATTGGATCTGATCTTGTGTTCTCTGTGTACCCCAGAGCGTGCCAAGTGAGAGCGTTGTTAGGCTCAGTTGTAAGATGGTTGTATATGAAGCAATGCGTTGCACGATCTGCTGGATCCGCGGCTCCTTCAAGCATTGCATTAGGCTCAATCGTACCTTCTCAGTCACCCCCCTATTATTACCTCCGAGCCGTGGTAGCTCGCTCTTCAGCGTCTTCAACAAGCCATGACAGGATTGTACTATTTGGTGGATGTGACTATGGTGCTTGCGTTCAAATGGTTCCTGCCGCGGACGCTTCTCAAACATTTCCTTGATCGCGATCAGAGCCGACTGTAAGTGGTGCACATTGTCGTACGTCTCCTGGATCGAGTCGCCTATTGACCTAGTCTGCACAACAAAGCGACCTAGACTCTGGGCTAGACTGCCCGGCGAATTGAGCGATTTGTATCACGCCGGCGGCGATGGATAATGGGTCCATTTTGGATGTTTATTGACGACTTCATGAGGCCTGTCGGCCGATGACATTCTCACAAACAGGCACGAAACTATTAGAAGTCAAATGTGAACACCCCATTCAGGTTATCAGAAAAGGAAAAAAGCTTCAACTATGGATTTCAAGGATCTTCTAGACCTTGTGGCCTTGCTAAACATGACAGCACGCGAGCCGCAGAACTTTGGCCTTGGGTTTTGGGGGGTGGGGAAGCAAGGTTTCTGAACTTGACGTTCCTAGACATGAGATAGACGGTTTTCTCAAGCATAGCCTACTAAATTGTAGGTGGGCATAATAGGGAAGACCAGAAGGAATGATCATCTGCTCTTGAACTGCAGGCTACAGGTATCCCGAGGTCTTCCACGAGCTCTACCACGATCACCCCAGGATTGTGCTACATGCTGCAAGTATGTTGGGATGAGTTGCCACTTCAGCTACAAATTACATCACCGCCTACTAAGCTTGTCCTACTGCACCAGGCTTGACGACAGCCTCAGAGGTTTCTGTTCTAACAAGGTCACTAAATAAGCACAGGGTCTATGGGCATGGATGTACCGCTCACAACTTGCAAACTCATGCACAAGAGACCAGTCAGCGTCATGTAGCACAGAGCTTGAAGTGCTTATTCTGCTTCAGCACTGGACTTGCCTCAGCCACCATGATGACAGACCCACGCGTCCAATAAGCCATGATTTCTACATCCAGGCAGCTTCCAGGCAAGCCGCCGGGGTTTTTAGGCTTACAGTTCATAGAATCTCTCGTACTGTAAGCAATGATACGGAGGCGTAGAGACTAGCAAGGATAAGGGATCTCGACTCAAGTATGTAGAGTGTGACTTATACTCAACTCTCACCTTCATTTGACGCCACATGATTGCTCTTGATGCCGCATTTAGATTCTTCAATGTACCGACCTGTGGCCACGCGCTCATCCCTTACCGCCTGAGTCAGCAAGTAATTTCACCTTCCAGAAAGAGGTTGATGCAACTACTGACTGGCTGTACTTAATACACAATGACTTAAAGAGTGCCTCTCAAAGTGCAGTTCGCGGCTGCAGTAGAGGTTTCATCCTTCGAAGCCTCTGTGAGGCACAGCGCTTGAAGTCTTGCTTTACGCAAGCCACCAGCAGCGGAATATCAGGTGAATTGCCCGACCTACGTAGGTACGGCATTGCAGCAATGAAATATGATGTCCTGACCGACGTGGGTTACATCAAGCACGTAAGGCTTTTGGCCTTAGAATGGTGTCCGCGACCGAGGTCGCTTTGATATCATGATCAGTCTGTTTCTTAATCTGTCTTCCTCTGCCCGTGCTTGAGTCGAGGATTTATGAAACCTACTAGTCATTACTGTCATCAGTTTTTACAGTAGCCACTAGCATCCTGTACCATGGTAGATCATCGTGAGTCTTCATTCAGCCCTATGCCCACTGCAAGGCCGGCTCCGCGTGGGTCCCGCAATGACATCGAATTAGTCGAGAGGGTGGGCAGTGTATTCTCCGGCTACAATCCCCACAATGATGACCAAGTACACCGAAGACGGAATAACAACCAAGCCGTCATTGAAAACCCGCTAGGTACTACCACTATATACACACACGATACCATGAACGTGAACCCCATACTGACGTGACCCAGCTCATTCAACTGACGAGCAACTCTATGATGATGTGAAGCTGTTTCAGCAGAGATATCTGCCAAATGTCGACGCAAGGAAACTCCTCGACGCGGCCCGGGTAGCCCAGAATGCCCGTTCATACGATGCAGTCGCGCGGTCGACTAACCCAGACGCTGGGGTCGGCTTGCCAGTCCAACTGACTAAGGACGAGAAGGCCGCACTGAAGGCAGAGAAAGATGTCTTGTTTTCGGAGCGGAACAGTGAGTTACATCTGGCCCTCATTAATCCCCCATTGTGTCTTGATACAAGAGCAAAAATTCCGCTGTGGTGTATATCTAGGAGCGAAGAACTCCCGGAGCGTACCTAAGGCCGTCGATATCTCGGTAGATTGTCTAGAAAGTGAAAAGACTAACGCTGGATACTGTAGTGTTTATCGTCATTCTCACAGTGTCACTCGCAGCTTTCTTGCAGGGGTTCGTACAGTCGTCCATCAACGGCGCCTCCTTGTATGCGGCGGAGTTTGGGCTCAAGGACGTGACGGGGGCGACCTCGACCTCAACTCAGACACCATCATTGGATGACTGGAAGCTCGGCGCAGCTAATGCCTCGCCATACATCTTCGCGTCCGTAGTCGGTTGCAATTTATCCTTGCCTATCAACGATCGAATTGGCCGTCGCGGTGCCATGGCCGTGGCTGCCTGCCTCATCTTCGCTAGCTCGCTGGGCGCCGTGTGGTGTACGGAATGGTACCAACTGTTTGGAATCCGGGTGTTGAATGGCGTCGGTAAGTTTCGCAGTGTTCATTAGTTGCTTCTAGCTCCGTATTTGCAGGATTGACAGTTCATAAATAGGGATGGGAGTCAAGGCCGTAAGCACGCCCATTTTAGCATCTGAGGCGGCAGTGGGCTTCTGGAGAGGTAGTTCTATTCTCGCGTGGCAACTATGGTGAGTTCCAAGACGGCCTTGTATGACTGGACCATCTGCAGGGCTAATTGAGGTATAGGGTAGCGTTCGGAATCATGATAGGTGCGAGACTAAAGAACGAGCCCCACAACTAAATAAAGGGGGGCCTTAGTATATACACAAGCTAACCCTCCGTGGCAGGTTTCGCGTTCAATCTCATCTTCTACACAGCAGAAAGTGAAAGGTTAAGTTTGCAGCTGATATTGGGAGCACCATTGGTACCCTGCATCTTCTTGCTGATAGGACTTTGGTTCTGTCCTGAAAGTCCTCGCTACTAAATGAGGAAAGGGAGTTCCAGATTCGACCCATCGAAAGCGTACACCATTTTGCTGAGACTCCGCCAGACGGAGGTGAGTACTGCTTAGCTGAAGCCTAAACATTCAAGCGAGTGAATCGAGGCTGATTTATATAGCTCCAAGCTCTTCGAGACATTTATCTTGTCCACAAGTCTGTCGAGCTCGAAAAGTACTCGGACGACTTCGATGTCGAGAACCAAGGCGACCATGTGCCTCGGGGACTATGTGCTCACTTTAAATCTCATGCATCCCGATACAGACAGCTATTTACTCAGAGACGGCTGAGGAACGCTCTGATCAGTAGCTCAATCGTCTCATTAGCACAGCAGCTATGTGGCAGTAAGCCCTCCTAGAGCATACCAGAAGACAAATACGACCCGACATTACTGACACCATCACAGTCAACATGTTGGCCTTTTATTCAGGTGAGAAGAGCGAAAGCCAATTCAAGGCCTTGCTGACGAACGTGTCGTGGCTTAGGATCTCTATTCAACGGAATCTTAGGCGGTCCAGGCCCCCTTATGCCAATGGTCTATAGTCTAGTATACGGTACCTACCATGAAGTTAATTACCTCTGATGGACACTCGCTGACACACTGGCCGTAAAAGGGGCGATAAACTTCGTATTCGGCCTCCCGGCTATCAGGACTATTGACACTCTCGGTCGCCGCAAATGGCTTGTCTTGACACTACCTCTGATGTGCCTCATGTTGATGGCTGGGGCTTTATCGAGTATGATTAGCGATGAACGGACCAGATCTGGCATCATTGCTCTCTTCATATTTCGTAAGCTACTCATCTCGAACAAGACTTCCTTTCTAACAAGACGCCTAGTTTTCGCAGCAGTTTACTCGCCAGGGATGGGTACGTTCATCCTACTATTGGAATAGTAAGCTAGGGACTGACTGGTACTTGTCTAGGTCCTATACCGTTCACTTTGGCTTCTGAAAGGTAAGTTGATCATATCCGGAAGTGACATTAATTGCATGCTAACAAACCTAGTTTTCCACTTTCTCATCGTGAAGCTGTGAGTAACCCGCTGAAACCTCATCATGCCTCGTAGACTAATTTCCGCTCAAGGGTTGTGCCTTCGCCATATCAATCAACCTCCTCTTCGCCGGTCTGCTCTCGATATTCTTCCCTAGGTACGTACGCCCTGCACTCGCTCCAACCTGAGGCTCTCCTCAACTCCACCCCAACCCCAAGCCCCACCTCCTTATCCTCACCCAAAGAGCACACGCAGGTCCTCAGCTCACCACCTCTAGCATCTACGCGCGCCTCAAAGACGGCGGCTCCCTAGGCCTCTTCTCAGGCCTCAACTTCGTCGCCTTCATCCTGGTCTTCCTGCTCGTGGAGGAGACCAAGAAGCGCTCGCTAGAGGACCTGGACCTGGTCTTCGCGGTCGAGAAGCGCCGCTTCATCCGCCACCAGGTCGCCGTGTACCTGCCGTGGCTCGCGCGGCGCTACCTGCTGGGGCGGCGCGGCGAGGAGAAGCCGTCCTTGTACATCGACTTGATCTGGAAGAACGCGCCGCAGGCGCAGGGGTTCGGCGGAGGGGGAGGGGGAGGGGGAGGGATGGGGTATGCGGATGAGAGGGGGTTTGGTCGGGTCTCGACGTTCCACTCGGAGTCGCCGTTCGGGATTGTGGGGTCGGAGCCCGTGAACCGGATCTCGGAGGATTCGAATGATTCTACGCATAAATGAGGATGGGACGGCCGGCGGGCTTCTGTGCTTTCTTTTGGGCTGGGCGTTTGTGAAGATACCATTTTCACAGTACGCATTGTATAATACCTACATGGATTGTACAATATCAAGCGGACGATGATGCCGTATACAAGGAACGAGTTTGATAGGAATTCATTCCTTCATAATCGATACACCACGTTTATGCACCATTATCATAGAACTAAGTCATTGTATATATGAATGAATTGCCAAAAGTAAGCTCCCCTGAATAGGTACTCCTAACGATGCTATGCATAATCAATGCTCCCTCCAAAGATGGGACTCCATACAATATTCATCTATATATGCGAATCCGTCGAGCGCCGAAACCGCCCGCTAGCTATATAGGACTCTACTCCCAAGAGATTTAAAACATGCCGTTCGTCATCTCATTAAAGATATCCCGCGAAATCAGATTCCCCCTTAGGAGCGCCTTGTCCGTGATCTTCCCCCTCTTCGGCGCAGGCCGCAGGTTCTCCTTGCCCTGCGCGACCTGGCCCCGACCTTTCACACCAGCACGCGGACTGCCGTCGCCGCCACCACCACCCAGGATCCTCTTCGGTCCCTTGACAGGCGACGACCGCTGGGTAGCCCCAGGGACCTGGGTGCCGCCGTCCTCGAAGAAATGCGCATCGAGGGCATCGGCGGGCAAGTCGTAGACCCAGTCGCGGTCTTCCATAAGCCGGACGAAGCGCGAGAGCATCTCGGCGTCGCCGGCGCCCTTGAGGGTGTCGCGGGAGCCGACGACGAGCAGCTTGGTCTTGGCGCGCGTGAAGGCGACGTTGATGCGGCGCCAGTCGCGCAGCAGGTCGCCGATGCTGCGCGCCTCGTTGCTGCGCACCAGGCTCAGCACCACGACCTCCTTGTCGCGCCCCTGGAACCGGTCCGCCGTATGCAGCTCGATGGCGGTGCCGTGCGCGCGCAGCCCTTGCTTCAGTAGGGATAATTGTGAACGGTAGTGCGTCATCACGCCGATCTCGGCCGCCGGCACCCCGACCGCGAGGAGGGAGTCGACTAGTTGCACGACGATGCGCGCTTCAGTTGGGTTGACGATGCGGTTTCCCTTGGCTTCCTCGCGCGATGAGGGGAGGGCGTCCGTGTTGATGAAGCGGACGCGGGCTGAGGGGTCGAGAAGGTTGCGAAGCCAGCAGCTGTCACTGGTCCAGTTCGCGCAGAAGGACCGCGGCGTACCGGGGCGCATGATAGTGTTGGCATCGTAGTGCTTGTGTCGTAGGTTGTCCATGCAAGGTATGTCGAGTTTCTGGTGACGCAGGGCTTCAGTGCCGCATTTCAACCGACCTTCGTAGATGAGAGTATTGCTGAGCGTCATGACATCCTCGCACATACGATACTGGTGCTCAAGGTTGACGACCGAGTCCGGGTGTGTGTCTGAGAGCAGTTTAAAGAGACTGATATCTAAGCCACCTTCGCGAGCTTCCTCGTTCTGGACAAGGGGAGGAAGTTGGTTGTGATCTCCGACTAATACGAATGTGCGTGCCATACGGATCGGTCCCAAACATATAGGTAGTGTGATCTGCGAGGCCTCGTCAACAATACAGTAATCGAACGTCCGTTCGTTGAAGACCTGGTGGTTGACTCCAAGACATGTCGTTGCCACAATCGGTGTGTCATGCCAAGCGCTCCGAATTTCCTCGAAGCTGTTCATCGGCTGCCCGGCAAGAATCGTAAAGTCTTGCACTTCAGGATGGACCTTTGCTGGGGCGCCGAGTCGCAGAATGCGCATCTGATCATTCTTCAACTTCAACAAGATGTTGTCGACGGCAGAGTGAGTATACGATGTTAGGAGCACACTTTTCCCTTGGCCGACAAGTGCGCGGATGATATGCGCAATTGTGGTTGTTTTCCCGGTGCCAGGCATACCAAGCACGAGCGCGTAGTCGGTGGCACTCATGACCTTCTCAATGGCGTGCTTTTGATCAATATTCAAGCTCCCTTGATCAGCAACCGTATATTGCGTCGTGATAGCTTTGAACCTAGGCGGAGCTAGGTCCACCACAAGGCGTCGGATCTCTCTGGACCCAAACACTCCATCTGCCATGACTTGGACGAGATTATTTCGAACAGTGGCCATACCGTTGCTAAACTCATCCTTGTCAAGTCGATATTTGAGAGGCGCTTTGGTTTTGCCTTGCGACTGGGTAGGTGTTGCCCCTTCGGGCGCAACCTCCATGATGCTGGCAAAGACCTGGTTGTTCACTTCATCGAACCCTGACCGTCGGATCCGCGCATTGTGAAGTCGGCGATCAACCGCGACACTAATCTTTTGCTTTCGGACCGAAATGACGTACCCCAAGGCCAGGGCAAAATGGCCTTGTTCGTCGGACACGACAATGGGCTCTCCTACGGCAATCTGAGAATCAAGGAATGAGAATCCAGGGGCTGCGTTGTCCTTGACCAGGGTGTATCGGTAGCGGTTAATTTTGGGGCTGTCGGACTCCTCGAAAGCAGAGCCCTCCTCGATAATGACATTCGCAAAACACCTTCCAACTTTCTCCCTCTCCGTGCTCACCATTGTCCAAAGTTCCCGACGCAGTTTCTGACTCTCCTTCTCTTCCTTGGTCAAGAGATTTTCCCATTTTAGGAAGAACTCCTGGTGGGTCGGCGTCAAATGTCGGACGACTTCGTCGAATTTCCCTTTCATGCCACTAGTCTCTTCGTCACCATTATCCGCGAGCTTGTGGTATATGAAACAGGATGTCTTTGCATAGCACTTGTCGCAGGTATTAGTGCTTCGTTTCATGGGTGGAAGCTGGACGCTGCGCTCTCGCACGTAACATGCTAGTTGATTGCGTTGCATGATCATATGGCGAAGCTCGTTGCGGATAGTTGGAATCCGAATCGTTTGCGACGTTTCCATGTAGTACAAAATCCCGTAGGCGATTTCAACATCATATCGATCTGACAGTAAGAGATTGTACAGGGCCGTTTGTGCTTGGTGGTTGCTCGTAGCCCTATGGCCAGTCTTCACTTCGAAGGGCACAGTCAAAGTCCGTCGTTGGGCTCCATCTTTCATAGTCACCTGTACTGTCGCGTCTATATTGCCTTTCATTCCATACATTGGAGACCAGACGTGCTCCTCGACGTCAAGCAGTTTAGTGACACACATGTTGGCCTTGTCCCCGTTTCTGCCTTGGACCACGGCATCGGGCTTTCTGATATTAGCACACTGAATTTGAGAATAATAACAAAATTCATACCTTAGGGAAAGGGCAGACAAATGCCGCTGCCCAGCCTCTCAACTCGGGCATTTTCGACCGAAGGTGCTCACGAGCATCACCGATGGAGACTTTGATTGTATACAGATCTTCCACATGCTTTTCCGTTATACGGCAAATTACACTGTCTAGGAACTCGATGCTCCATTTGTTTGACGTGAGCGCTTCTTGGAAGATCTCATGTAGCAGAGTTCCATATACTAGTGGTGGAGTCTTGTCACTAGTTGCCTTGACACGATCCTGGAGGACAGCGCGACGCATGCAGGTAAAACTGTCGGCTATGACTGTAGCTGATATCAACTGATCCGGATGCAAAATGAGGATATTTTGAGAGTTGTCTACGATACACTGCCCAGATGATTGGAATCCGCCGATGATGTGGACGTAGGCTTTAGGGCTTGCTGGTGTACTCAGCCAGTCTCCTCGAAGGTGAATGGTTTTCATGACATCGCTTCGGTCGACTTGAACGAAGAGAACCTAGACTTATTAGCCCTTGTACTTTAGTTGCTATGCAAAATCTTACCTTTTCCATCGCTTCCCTTCCAAACTCATCAACATACTGACTTTGGAGGATCTTCGTCACTAGGTATCTTTGGATTGCCTTAGGTTTTTGCGTTGGCTAAGGAAACGTCTTAGCAGATATATCCAATTGGGTCTCATCTGTCACCTACATACAAGAGGTAATGATCCAGTCGTCTGTCTCGCGGATTGCGTGGCAGCTACTTCAGCGGCTTCGAAATCAAAATCGCCACCAAAATCATCACCATATACATCGTCAGCAAGGTCGTCTGTTACAGCGTTTGCGCTCTCCTGCGGCGCAACACTAGGTGTTGGATATTGATGGGTATTACTCCGGGATGGGTGGCTCGAATCGACTTGCGCGATCAAGTCTTCGGCGGCGGCAAACACGTCATCATCGAAGTCCCCAAAGTCGTCATCGAACGATTTCGTCTCATGGTCTGTTTGAGGCTGGTCTGCCTTTTGCCCAGTATCTAGTGAAGGTAACGTTGGTTCTTCGCTTCCTTCGTGCGGTGGACTGATATTAGCACCTAGCTCCATAAGCGTGTCGTCGTCAAAGTCATCATCTCCGTAGTCTGACAAGACATCTATAGGTGCATCTGACTTTGCGCCCTTGGTCTCTACCACATTTGTTTCGTTAAAAAGTGCTGGAGCAGGTTTCGAGGGAGATAATCGTCGAGACGGCGACTGAGCGACATGCGCTGGCGGATGAGAGCGCTTCTTCTTTGGTGAAGGGGATCTCAGGGCGTCTTGGCGGACTTGGACCGCCTTTGACTTGTTGATCTCCCCTGTCACACTCTCCAACAAGGCATTGACCATGGATGACTTCAAATGATCACTCAAACTCTCTTCGGCCGTAACCTCCATTGGCCTGGTGGCGTCTGTTCGTTCAACTCTTCGGCGTTTGGGCCAATTTTCGCCGCAACTAATCGCCCGCCGCAGTCCACTTTCGCTTGCTCCCGCTCCTTGTACTTTCGACGGCCGGGGAGAAGAAGATACCATCAGCTGGGCTAGAGTCGGAGTCGTCCCCCCAAGTGGTGTCACCGACGCAGATCCACTTAGAGAAAAACGATCCCACAGCTGGAGCGCAGGGTCAGCATATGGGGATCTGAGTGCTTCTGACAACTTCCTCCTGTGGACAGGAGGGGTGTTTAACTTCGAGTTAGACGCGGGTGACGAGGTTGGCGAGGAACTGCGGGCTCTCTTCTTCCCTCTTCGTCGCGGCATCATGGGAGATAATTTGTACGTATGACTGTTCCTCGTATCCCATCCAATCTTCTCGTTCGGACTGACGTCCTCCTCCTCCTCTTTGGCCTCCGACATACCAATCAGATCTTGCCACGCCAGCCGACTGACGGGCGTGACTGTGCTTTCTTTAGACGCAGGCAATGGGGTTGCTTCCTGCGGACTTCGCTCTGCAGTTTTCTCCTCCACTGGATCATCCTCAATGGTGATAACCTCATTCACGGGTTGATCTTCGTCATTGTCAGGCTTGGCTGAGGGTGGGCGAAAATTGAACGCATTGAGCTTGTTCTTCGTAACTTCAGAGACAGGCTGGAGTGGCCTGGGAGGTCCATTTCGCGCGTTCGAGGAATGGGTTCCGGCAGAGTAAGTTTTAGACTTGTTCCATTGTTGACGATTCTTCGGATGCTAATTAGACTCTTATTAGTGGAAAACGTACAAGTACCGGGTATAAGTAGGCACTCACTCTAGAAGAGCCATTTTGCTCAGAAAATGATTTCTGGAGGGGCATAGTAGTGGTATGGTGAAATCATTTGACCATAATTGGATTCGGACGAGTGAACAAACAACAAACGGCAGGACTTTTGATGTTAGGACTCTCGACGTTAGGATGGTGGATAGGTGAGTAGCGTCTTAGCTGTGGTAGCTAGCAGTATGCATACATAGCTTCAAGGGATGCAACTGTAATTCTAAAAGCAAGTGGTCCAAGTCAGGCCTACATAGCTGGGTTGTGAGGAAAACGCGTCGCCAGCGCGTCACGATATTCCAAAGCCGAAAGCTAACAGAACGCGTCAAGCCACAGATCCAATCATCTACTTGTGGCGCATTACATATATACGTAGCTACCTGTGGCTTGTGGCTGGAGGGGCTAGATTCCTTGGCAGGCTTGGCTACAACGGGTGGCCCAAGCTCCTGAGCTGTCAACGTTTGCCGTTGCTGCCGCTGATGATGCGACTCAGCTCCACTTCCAACAAGCTTTCGGCCTGCGTTCATCGAGCCACATATTGGATACATGTATACACAGCTCATGGCGTTTTTCATGTCTGGGTGAGAAGCTCATTACCTACATAGGTACTGTCAATTGACTGCGAGGATATCCTACAGGATATCTCATCTGACGTCATGTCGTCTAACGACGGCTTCGGCCGCCCCATCGACGACCCGTCATCCGACGACAGAAGTCCCACGGTCCATGTCCAATGGCCTTACATGGATCCCGTTGCCCAGGGTCGAATCGAGAGAAAGTTCTTTGAAGAGGGCGCCACTATTCACTTTGACAAGATACCACAGCTGCAGTTCTGGGCGCCTTTCCTCTTTTTCCGCGACATTGCTCGTGTGCTCTTCGTTACCAAAAGGGTCGTCCACCATGCTGTAGGGGCCAAAAGACCCTTGACTGCCACTGAAGTCGATGCCACAAGCGAACATGCCGCCGCCTCTATTCGGTATCTGGCTTACGCTCAACCCGTCTCATTAGCCCTTGCGGCTGTCTTGACTTGGCGCGGTAGCGCTACTTTCAGATTTCCTTTCTACCAGCCCAAGATGCGCTGGTTCCATCCATTTTACTTTCCAAACAAAATGAGGCCCTTCATACAGGGCCCCGCGGCCGTCCGTGTCTGGCATGTTGCCCGCTTCATCACTTATTGTCCACTGACCTGGTTCGGCTGTTTCTTTTTCTTCAGCTCCATGTCAGAAACGACTTTTCATGCGCGTGTGTTGAGAGACCCGCGCCTGACCGCATTATTGCAAGATCTCAATCGGAATAATAAGGCGCTTGGTGAACTTGAGCGTCGTGAGCAACGACGGCGGATGGGACTTCCGGAGCAGCCCGGAGCTCGCGTGCCACAACAAAATCGCGGTATTGCTCAATACCCAAGTGGTCAAGATACCTCGGAAGTAAATAGCCAGGCGTCACAGGATAATCTACCGCCTGCATGGCAACCTGACGATAGGCAGCCAGCCGATACGTTGGAGAGGCCAGGGATAGAGAGAGAAGCGCCTTCTGCCCCTCAGTCTAGCTGGGCTCGAAGAGCTCCGCCACAAACACCGCCAAGCACGCCTCCAGGCGCAAGAGACTCCGATCCCTGGTCTCGAAACGCAGACGATGATTCGGATTTATTCGACGACGACGATGATGCTTCACCAGTCTCGCGCTCAGCTAGGAGAGCCGAGACCCGCCGGAGTGGCTCTACTTGGGAACGCTTAAGGCAGCAAGCACAGCCCGGCGTGGCTCAATGGGAGCAAGGCGATTCGTCTAGTCAAGGAAGAGGGTGGGCGCAAATACGTCAAGACAAGGCACAAAACACCAAGGAAGCGTCGCAAAAAACGGAGAGTTTTGCATACTCAAAGCAGGATGAGGAGAGGGAGCAGAGGAACTACGAGAAAGATAAAGCGCAGAAGGAGTTTGATGCTTTGCTGGATTCCGAGCGACGTGGTGGAGGTGACGGGGGCTGGTCCCGATCTTGATAAGCTTAAACAATCATGGAATTAAGTTTGCCATCATCGCGAGGCAAACCTCCAGTGTAACACTAAGGATGAAAGACTAGTCTGCGAGATGTTCAATGGCTATTTAACCGATCTATTATCGGCTAAGGTTGAAAATTGATCATGTATAGAAAAGATAAGTCTTTTCCATAGCTCAGGGCGATTAACGAAAGAATGAGCTTCACAACCATCCAGTAGGATGTGTGCCAAAATCACGACTCATTTCCAACCACTTCCCCTATTGGCATCTCCAAACGCAATACGCTTAATCACCCACCTCACCCGCATACGTCTGCAACTATGTAACCTCACTACTCACTCATATTCACTCTCACCGTCATCATCGGCAACACTAGTATCCGCATCCGCATCATCACCATCAAAAGCGCCGCCAGCACCATCACCGTCACTACCCCCAGGGACATCGTACCCGAGCTGCGTCAGCAGCTGATCGAGATTGATAACCAGGCCGCGATCGACCCAGAAGTGCACGAGGGCGGACTGCGCGACGCGCACGTGCTCCCAGGCGACCGTGGTCCCCGCCAGGCTGAGCAGGTACATGCGCGCGGTCAGGTAGGCGACGTAGGCGCCGTCGGCGCCGATGTCGTGCCCGCCGTTGGCGCGCTGCCACTGCGTGTGGATCGCCGCCTTGGCCCGGCACTCGCCGCACAGCCCGTCCGTCGTGATGGAGGGCCGCGCCGACGCGTGGAACACCACCGTGCACGGTCTCACCGTCGGTGGGGGCAGCGGCGGCGCCGGTGCCGAGGACGAGGATGCTACTGCGGGGCCCGGGTGCAGGCGCTGCCGCTGCCGGTACCGCTCGCACGGCACGATCGCCATGTCTTGCTCCAGGTGCCCGCAGGTCATCTGCTTGAAGGCCCACTGGTTGCACATGATGCGATGGGATGGGATTAAAGGGGAGGAGCTCAGAAAAGTGCTAGTTTAGAAAGGTAGATGGTATTAGAGATGGGCGTGAGTGGGAATGCGATGGAAGTATTGGTATGAGTTGTGGAGCCGATGAAAAGGTGGTTTGTTTTCATGGATTTCGGTGTGAGGATAGGATAGAAGTTTAGATTGAAGAGGATGGAGGGGAGGTCGTAGAGAAGATGGAATTGTTTTTATGTACGCGAAAGGTGATGCTGTTTCTCCTGTCCAGCTAAGGCACTACTCGACTCATCTGTGTAACATGATGATTTGTTGCTAGTATTGATGGTTGTGACTAGGCGTGTCCGACAACAAGGTCAGTGGCTGAGGTGTATAGTTTGCTCCTGAGCGTAGTGAATGACTACTCCAGCATGGTCAAGGTAATTCATGAGCTAAAGTGTGCTATGGGTCAATATGAGCCGTTTGTAAATGTTTACTTTGTAGGTAATTGGGAGGAGTCTTCTCGTGGCGCTGAACACTCATTTCTACTCCTCTATCAAATTAGCCGAGCATCAGAACTACTATCAGAGATATATCTTTTATGTAAAAAGATGAGTTTTGCATGTATAGGGCGTGTCAGTTTGCCTTCATACTTGAGTTGGCTATTTTGCCTGCTCGCGCCTGAAGGGCATTGCGCTTTGACTACTAAAAAAAACCCTAGTCCATTATAAAATAAATGGGCTCCTCGCTAGGTGTTTTTGTTTTATTGTTTATTGTTTATTATTTATTGTTATCTTGAATCCCTTCTTTAAGAGCAAACCCCATGGTGAGAGATGGATTTCTTCGCCATATATCTGTAAATGTACCACTAGAGCCCTCCCTGTGGCTCCATCCACCCCAAATTCAAATGCTACAAAGATGTAAATGTTTCATCATCATCACCATCATCATTATCATCACTACGAGAAATGTTGCGTGAACTGTAGCCCGAATCAATCTTGAATGGTTGTTGCCTGACTCCATACCCGCTTCTGTAAGGCATTTCTTGATGCTTGGCAATGTCATCCCCTGGTCCAGACGGAGAATTGTTATGGAAGTCTATCGCATGATCATCTATGTTACTCAATGAGGGTCCCATCGATGGTACGAATGGCTCGGCCTCAGGGTTGAGGGATGATCGGTCCATTCCAGATCGACCATCACGGTCAGTACAAGATGCGTCATTTAGTTCGCCGGTCCGGGAAGTCGAAAGTCCTCTTCTCATAGAACATATGTCTTCCAATGTAGGGAATGAAACTCTGTACGCATCGAGTCGCATTCTGATGCTTTCTAACGTTGAGAGAATCGGCATAACCTGGGCCTCCCCGAAGGCATCTATAGACACCACATGGCCATATACCTCACCAGTACTCTCGTTTACTACCCAAGAACCTGAGTCCCCAGGACTCAACCCTATGAAAATTAGCAACTAGACCTTAAGGCATAGCGATGGAAACTCACTAGAACCGAGGCTCAGGGCCAGCTCGTAAGTGTCAACGAATTCCAAGCCAGGGGCCATCAATAAGCAAGAGCTGTTGAAATTCAATATTCCTCTTTGCAGGCCATGGTGGCTTACAACAGCCACGCGCACAGGCGGTCCTTGACGTCGACTTCTCCCGATGAAGAGAATGGTAGTTTTTGCAGTTTCTTCAACTAGTGGATGATTGCGGAACACAGGCCCCCTTTCTAGTACAACTGTATTGGGCTGCGCTTCTTGTAGCGTTAGGTCAACGAGTGCCCAATCATAATTCTCAGCAAAGTGAGTACTAAAGGTGTCATAAGTGATTGTACCGATCGTTATGAGGCTGCGGGCGGATTTGCCATTCTGTTCTTCGAGATCCGTTTCGTCAGGGGGGTTCAGGCCAGCATTGCTCGAATCCGAAGTTTCAACCTCGGCTTCGCCATCGGAAGACCTTGAATCCGACTCTGAAACCGTCTCCAAATCCGAGTCTGAATCCGAGCCTGACTCTCCACACCTGTCTGGCATAATTGGCATAATTGGCCGTGAACACCTGAGCTTTTTGAGGGGATGCCCAGCTGTGAGCCCGTAGAGCCGCTTGTCTTGCATTATTTCGACCACGATCAAATCACCGAGGGTAGCACCGACTGAAAGACTACCTCTAGCTATCTCAATTGGCACGCCACAAGATGCCCCCTTTGTCCAGGAATCTACGAGAACGTTGATTGTATCTCCACTTGAAAGCCGTAGAAGCTCCTTTTGGAGAATATAGAGACGAAATTCCGGCTTCAGTTCTTCTTCCACATGCCGCTGAGAGAAAAACTTCTTAACCTTCATGGAGGCCTTTTTTCACATTGAACGACGATGTAAAGTTCTGCCGTCTGCTCGCTAGTACCCAAGTATTTCAGTTTCATGGAACTATCCCCAGGATTCGACCTATTCTTCGACACTGCGTCAACGAGAGGCTTAGAATAGAGGACTTTGATATCGAAGAAGCGCCGTTCAAGGGATTCAGGTATGACTCTGTCGAAATGCTTTAATTCGGTGCCGGAGATGGAGCGGACGGCTTCCGCCTTGCGTAAGTCCAGCGACGAGCGGACGGAATTTGCTTTATGTAAGTCCGGCAACGAGCAAACGAACTTCATCTTATGTAAGTCCGGCAACAAGCGGACAGACTTCGTATTAAATGAGTCTGGCGACGAGCGCTTGGAGGCATAACCGGAGTCAGTCATGCCATTTATGGGATGGTTATTGCCTTCTGCGGATGAACCATTCGATTCCGTATCTCGCGTTGGAGGTGTGGAGGAGAAACTTTTGAGTCTCGAGTGCCGCTGGTGCACCTCCAACGTATTTGGGCCTTCCATGGTGTTGGTGTAAGCCGAGTTGTCCTGCCGAGCCTCCATACGAGGGATGATGCTGCCAGCGTTCGAGCACTGTTATTTAGCAAATTTTACGGGCTTTTCAAGGACGATTTGCCCAAGTATAAGAACAAAATACGACAAAATAGTGCGGGGGCAGGATATTTGGTCCTGGAGATAAGTGCCGTACCCAAAGGGCCTTGGATGGCAGGGTTGGTCTCAGCCGACAGGACACCGCCCCAATCAACGTAGCATGACAAAAGTCAGCGATAACGCCCAAGAATTTACACAAGGCTTTTCCGAGAGAATATTTTTATTCAAAAATGGTTGGCAGATTTCAATGCAAAGCCTGTTCATCAAGGAGACATTAGAAAGATCCCCCCCACGAAGATCCAATTCAGAGCAACTTCTTTAGGCTAGCGCAATCCTATCATATCTTATTTTCCGGCATGACTGCGAAATTTTCTGATTTTGATGAAAAGCCAGTTGTTAGACTAGGCCGGACTCTATGGTCGTGGGATCTTTGCAAAGATTGTGACACAGAGCAGCCTTGCGTCTCTCAGGCATGTCCCAGCCGTCGTATTCCCCAGCTTCATAGGTATTTACAGTACTGTAAAGCTATTACAGCAAACTATCTCGAAGAAAAGCCTGCAGACACAAGGTTAATTAAAACCGGAGAAGACCTCCTTGTCATTATCTCAACTTTGAAATCCTATCCAGACGCGACACGTGCAGAGCTTTGTCAAAAATGCATTCCAACAGCTGGTCCTATTTCGGATCCCTCAGAACAAGTCGATAGATGCATTGGAACTTGGTGTTAAGGTGCTATTCATGATCGACTCTTCAGCGTTGCATCATTCCAATAGGTTAGAGGAGGGTACCTTCCGTTTGCACTGGGAGAGTGATGTGCCGTTCAGCAAGTTTTTCCAGGATCTCTTCCCCCCTGGAGATCACCCTACACTGAGCCATGCCAATAGCGAACATTTTATGGATATGAAGTCAGCGATGAAGGCTACAAATCTCAAGAAGAGGCTCGGGATCAATATAAGACCTACTCCAGACATCAGAGATCATCTACGCCTTGACAGGAGATACAAAGTTCTTCACGTTTATCACTACACTGCTTTCCTCAAGGAGCAATTGAGGGCAACAAGGGAAGCGAAGGACTGCTCAACTATATCGTCATTTCTTACAAAGTAAATGCCATGACTATTTGAAGATTGATAATTCTATATCATAACTGACCGTTTACTAGAAGACCATTATCGCGGCAGTTAGTTCTAGAAGTTTTGGACTCTCTTCAGAGGGTATTATTCCCACTGGAGGACCCAAAATCGAAAGGGCTCCTCCAGTCACTAACTTCCACCTGTTCATTCGACTCGGATATCCTCGACTTTGAGTTCAAGTCCTTAAGGCGGGACGGCGAAGAGATCATTCCTTATATATATCTCGCCGACAGACTCTCGGATTTATATAATGAGCTTGAAACCCCCCAACCGCGCGGTTGGCTTGAACGGGAGATGGAGAGGAAGAGTGGTGCTAGATACGTGATGATGGCCACATTGGTGGGGGTCATCTTCGCTGTGCTTCTAGGAATGGAGTCGCTGGCTGTGAGCTCATACCAGGCTCACATTGCATATCAGGCCTGGCAGTATCCCGTTGCACCACCTCGTCAGTGACTATACGGTGTGCTAGCACGTCGTACCTATATTTGTCTATGAACAAGGACTACTGAGTATATCCTTGGGTATCTGAGCTATTGTACGTGCTTCTAGTGCGACTTATCTTCATATCTAGTATTCAAAGATATGTTACATAGGTGAAACGTATTTGTATTTTTGATAGGATCAAGTGAGGTAATGTATCATGAGGCATCGTCCCTGCACACGCTTTTCAAATGAATTTGCACTATCTAGTTACAGGTATAACAGGTACGCTACGACAGTGAGTGTTTTAGGTAACATCTGGTAGTCCAATATGGCTTGTCACAATTACCAATGCGGTTTAACGATACGAGTAGCCAATGATGAAGATCCATATATCGCAATTGGACCTCGCTGAGCTTACTCTTGTATCGATAGAGTCTGTCAGCATACCTCTAGGTATTGTAACAAGAGCAAACGGACTCTAGGACCAAAAGAGGTACTTTGTTTTGCTAAAGCAAATATCTCGCCATAATACTTATTCCAATAGTCTTCAATCTAGTAACTATATGGTCCACCTGCAAAACCTTACCTACGCCGAGACTATATATGCTCACTAGGCTGTAGCTATGAGACTTACTTCTGCATAGCAATTCCAGGAACCCCGACAAGCCACATCTCAATCATCTTGAGAATACATGAGCTGCCTTGAACCCTGGCCTAGTCCAGCGTAGCCACTGACTGCACCGACTTTCGGCTGACCAGCAGAATCGACACCTATAGGTCAATTGTTAGCGCTGATGGCCCCTCTTTTTCCGGATTTTTCGGTTTGGACCTTGTGATAGAAGCGGCCATTATATTGAAACCCGACTAATACGTTGGAGTCGATGCAGGTACTCAAACAATTACCACTGTCAACGCCACCATGGCCTCCACACCCTCCAGCGATCCTGTCAGTTCATTATAATCATCCCCTTGAACTTATGTGGCCGCTGATATCAGCAGCACTTTGAACTCGACATTTAGGGGGTTTGGCCACAACCTCTGCCCTATAATCTACTCTCAGATTATGAGAAGTTTTCATGCCGTCTTCCCTCTAGGGTAAGATAGTGTTGGGGCGTGCGTCCTTCTCGTCACGGTCTACAAGGGTTGTGGAGGATTTGCTACGAGAACCCTGTGCATTTGCGTGGAATACTAAGATGATGAAGAAGTAAGAAAAACAGCCAACTCGACAAGGCTTCAGAGAAACTAGTAGAATGCCTCCTTAACTCTTAAGCAGTATCTGAGCGTTGAATAACAAGCCCCATACTCGTAACAGGGAAATCTGGGATATCTTCTGAGCAGTCCTAATATTCATACCAGAATGGTAGCACCTGCTATTATAACTCAACTGGAAGGGCCATAGACATAATCCCACAACCATACCAAACCATCACCAACAACTGGGGTTCGATTTATATAACAATTGTGGTTCCTTGGTGAAGTTGCGGTAGCTAGAGACCGTATCCACACACTCCTTCAAACGCTGCCGTCAAAAACTCATTTCAAACGGCACATTCTATCTCACGCCGTCAGCCGAATCAACCCATATGCTCATTATGTCACCTCCAGCAAGACGCCGAACACTCATGACGGATTACAGGGATATAATTCAGGTGGCTGGACGCCCCACAAGCTGTGGCTTATATATAGGATGCTTCGCCTCCTACTCAGTCGGACTCTAGTGATGATACTTCTCTAATAATAACTACTATACTACTCATAACCTGCGTCTATTTCATCAACTCATTACGCCATGAAATGGAATAAGGGGGACGCTGACCATCAAGAACCAAATACCACAAGAGAGACGACCAATGGACTTTCTGTTAAACTCCGGGTATATGATACGTACATACTAGGGTGGGGGGACATACTATATAAGGAGATATTGTAACACGGGCTTGGATAGGGCTTGGGATAGATTAATTTAGATAATGATTTCTCCATGGCCTCTAGGGTACTTGCTAGTCTAAATATAATAAGGGGAGATAGGTCCTCATGTGGACCTTCTTCCGTAGTACGTATTGCTGATACGTATCTTGTCTGTTGCCGACGTAGCTGTCGTTGAGGTCGTCATGCTTTTTGTTAGGTAGTCATATATACTAATAGTATCGAATATTAGCTAATAGTATCCAATATATGTATTACTACAGCATTCCTGCATCTCGTATAGCTTCAACAGGTCTTGGCTCCAGTCCCCGTGCGACAGATATACTAGCAGTGGAAGGCATTTATCCCTAGCAGCACCCTACTAATATGTACCATTGTATATGCAACTCTTTCATAGTTATTTAAATAATATTAAATATATATATATTATCTTTTTTTTAAAAAAAATTAAACCATAATAGTAATATAAAATTATATATTTTGGAACGTTGAATCTTGAACGGGTCCTCGTGTTAGGAAGGTAGTTAAGGGGTAACCACCGGGTATGCCACCAAAGCCCTCGGCTTCGCTAGCACCTTATTGATCTTCAGCGCAACAACAGCTGCAGCTTAGTGAGGGAGCATGATTCCTTGGTTCAACGCTTCTATCGGTTCGATGGGGTGATCCAGCCTCAAGGATCGCAGCGTTAACGCCCGTAAAACTCCGGGCTCGGAGGCTGAAGGCATGTTTGAGTGGGTAGAGAGGCCGCCACCGCTATCATTCACGGGAACCGACAGTGCATGTTTCAATATCGAATTTCTTTTCTACTGACCGGTGCGCCAGGCAATATCTTCATCCGCACCTCTCCCAGGCCAGGAGTCACGTTCTAACCTCGCCGGCGTAACGATTCATGTCGATATGTCCACCCCGGCTAGGACAACTGTGTTTACACCGCTGGGCGTATTACGCTATACAGCCAATGGTATAAGAGCATGCCAGCGTCAAAATCTTCACGCACGATCATATAGTAGTCAATATTAGATGTGATCACCACATACTTATTCTTGACTCACCGAATCACTAATACCAGCCTATTCCAAAGAGAGGTTGAGTAGGTAGGCGATTGAGTAACAGTTAGGCGTTATAGATGCTGTATCTCCATAACTAACTATCACAGTTACAGTGTGCGCAATGATCATTTAGGTGCTGCCGTGATCACTCTAGTTGTTAAAATAAATTATGTAAAGGTCTAAGATCTAAAGAATCTCTAACAGCCTAGAGGATTCCTTTTAAGCAACAGAGCCCTCGAAGCAATTATTACTCCGAGATCCTTTTTCTTAAGGCACTATAACGAATACCCCTATTACCGTGACACTAGCTATATAGTTCACAGCACCATCAATTGTACCATACCAAGCGCCGCACCTCAATGCTCTCCCTTGGCCTTGCACTCTCTGGTGTCAAAATATGCGAGAGAGGCATGATGCGCACCTGGTTTTGCGTATGTCAAACCAATCGCTTAATATGTCTAGAATAGGACACGGAGCTTACAGAGAGCAACGCCATTCTCGCTACCCTCGTAACACACGGCAGCAAATAATCGACGGCGAGAACGTCTCTCAGGACTACATTCCGAAAGTGGAGCCACTTTGTGTCATCTTTCTCTTTTCCCCTTTACCCTTCATTCTTTCCCTATATGTCTATGCATGCATATTTTTCTATTCTCCTTGATGTATTTATCATAATCCAAGCCGTCTGTAGGAAAAAGAGACATATATTGTAAGCGCCGATTATCGTCCTTGCGTCGCTGTTACCACTATCACACGGGGATTGGGGCCAAAGACCTGTTGGAAGCTATATGAGATGCAGGAATGCTGCACGAGTACATATATTGGGTGCTGTTGGATATTACTCGATACTGTTAGAATATATGACTACCTCACAAAAGGTATGGCAACCTGACGACGGCTACATCGGCAACAGACAAGATACGTACCAGGAATACGTATAGCGGCAGAAGGTCTATATAAGACCTGTCGCCGACCATAGATTTAGATTTAGAACAGCAAGCACCCTCAGAGGCTATAAAGAATTATTAGCAAATTGATATATTCCAAGCCCTGACCCCAGCCCTTGTTACAACCACCGATTATTATCGTCATATCTTTACACTTCCCAAACAATAGACTTGAATCATGGCTACTACTAGAGTCTGGCTTGATTGTAAGGAAAAAACCGTCGAGGGCCACACAAAGCAGTGCATCCTTTTCTTCGATGGCAAAGAAATCTGGGGGCCGACGTCGTGCCATGACAACACGACCCAGCTGCGAGATGCCCTTCATAAGGCTGATTCCCGATTTGATTTGCAAATTATGGAGAAGCCCAAAACGATCGAGGGTCACACACGCTACATCAGCGTCAGCGCTGGCAAAAATGTTTATTTGGACAAACTCTCCACTCACGACAACATGGCAGGGCTATGTAAAGCCGCCTTCGATGCCCAACAGGTACGCGGCTCTCGTTCTATTTACTTGAGGCCTTGTCCCCAAAAGTTCTCTGAGGATAGAGCCGGTGCAGCACTGCCATCTCAGACCCCCAGCCGTTCTCAGGCACCTCCAGTTCTGGATCTACTTTGACACATTCAAACCTCGTACAAATACATGAAAACTAATCCCTTTCCAGTAAGGATTGTACTTGCACCGATTATTCGTTTCGAACGCTCCGCCTCCGGAGATGGCGTCATGAAGGGTGGGCTTCGTCGTAGCAGGATTGTTGCTAAACAAAGAGTAATAGCGTTTGAAATGGAGGACAGTATTTTCAAGGGTCTCTGCGACATACTGAAGTAGGGTGCATCAAAATGCCCCTATTCGCCGCTCACTCAATGTCACGTGCCCTAGAGGGTATCACGGTCACTATTAGAGGAGCCCACCAAGAAGCCAGCCTTCGATTATTAGCCCACAACTTATACGGTAGCTAGAATTCTGTACTAGGCAAAATTCCACCCTTTCACTCACTTAATATATCATCGTCTTAACTGCCAATTTCTAGTGCTTCTTGTGCAAGCTTTAATATGAAATACTAGTAATACAGATAGGTAGCCATGGATGAATGTTGTATTAGGTATGGAGTAATTCTAATCTAGTCAGAGGTGGTATGTGCTTATAAGTAAGCTAGTCCTTTTTCCAGACACATCTTTGTTCCATTCACACTCCCCCTCTAGTACTATCAATAGCTATTTGGTGTTAATGTTGCTGTAGAGGTTATTGTGGGAACTATAGTTGTATTGGGTTAGGTTCTAGTTTCTTGTACTAGCGTTGGCTATTTCGCCTCCTCACGCCCAAAGGGCGTTGCGCTTTAACTAGTAAAAAACCCTACCTAGGTAGTAATTTGTCACACTAGTGGATACATTCTTTTGTTAATGATCTGCTAATAAACCAATGTAGCTCTAGGTAGTTGAATATTTACTCTAACCTTAATACGTTTCAGCCTGTTAATCTCTTAAGCATAATAGCTTTAGGGCATTTATACCTACTAAGACTGCTATAATCCGCTATAGCTATAGCGCTTTTAATAACGATATGCCCTATAATTATAGCAGGTCTAGTTTTACTTTTGTAATAGTTGAGGGTTAGATTATCGCAATACTGCGACTATTTCTAAGATCTGTAATACCTCCATTTATATATAATCCACACCAGAATGTAAGTATATCCGAGATCCCCACCAATCTACAATTTACCAGGGCCTTTTACTAGTTAAAGCGCAACGCCCTTTGGGCGTGAGGAGGCGAATTAGCCAACGCTAGTATATGAAAGTGATTCAACTTTAGCCAGGTAAGTTATCTAAGTAGCGGAGCACCTACCACCTTGAATCCCCCTCATAGGGGTCATTATTGCTTATACCAAATAAACTAATTAAGCGAAAACCAATAACGCTGTTAGGAATCGAACCTAACTCGCTCTATATACTCAGCCACAGCTATACCCTGGGTTTACGAAGTGATATTGTTTCAAAAATGGGCGGCGTCGAGATTGTGGCCTAAGGCAGCAAGAGGGTCCCCGGTTTCCTTGGGAGGAAACTGCCAAATATGGCGGCCATTGCACGCGGAAGGCAATAACTATTATAAAGTAAGGCGTAATACATGGACTACATGTAGTACAAAAGTATAATGCCTTAGCTATAGTTGTATGATTTGAAGAATACCTTTTACTGTTCAGTTGTAAAAGAGATACTACATGTACGGGCTTGGCCCGTGCTATTGCTACATGTAAGTGCTGCGCAACAGCTACCTGTAGCAGCAATTCAACTATATACCTTTTTACCTTACCGTCAACAGCACCTTGAGATGTAATTATGCAGTCCAGTACTAAGCAGAAATCTTCCAAAGTATGTGCTATTCTTGTACCAATCACCTTTGTAATTGTAATTGTAGTCCAACATTTTTAATACTATTTGTTATTATGGTAGCATTGACCAAGGAGCGACACAACTGAGTAATTACTATGATTACAATCTACTTTGTGTATGTAGCTAATGATATTCCCCTCTAATGTAAATGGCACGGACCATGCCTCTAAATGGTATATGTTAGAAAAAGCCATAGGACAATATTTTAGTCCTCCTGTCACTGCATATCCCTCTCCTTGAGAACCGATAACTCGGCCCCTTCTTCTATTCCGGCCTTGTGCTCTCTTCACTCGCGTACATAACAACAGGAGCCGGATGCGCGCTTAATGGGCCACTCAGCTGGCATATCAGCGGGGTGAACTTGCCCATCTGGATACAGCTCAGATATGCGCTCGGGTCGCTCGTCACGCTTGGGTTCATGTCAAGATAGTGAGTAGCATCCAGACCGGCGCTATATATATTCCCTAATCAGTAACGATGATCTACACCTATATTGGAAGAATCAAAGCTCAGGGCTCAAAGGAGGCTTTGCTTACCCTGCTGCATCATCTGTCAGTGACTGGTACACCTCAACTCGGTAGTTCGTGGTGCTAGTCCACCCCTTCTCCGGCAGACGCCATTGCAGTGCCGGGTCGGTGCATTGGGTCCAGTTTGTCGGGCCCGGGGTAATGCTGGCAGGCCAAGCATAGCTGCAGGTTGTGGTAAGGTTGGCACCGGTGGTTGATGAAGCGTCTGGGTAGTTGACTGTTATGCTGATGGAGGAGTCAATAGCACCAGTGCCATAGGTGCCGGATACCGGGAGTTTCGCACTCAAAGCGGTGATGTCAAACTCATGGATAGCTCTAGATTCGAGAGGGAGAGCTAGAGTAAGAGGGAGAAGCGGAAGGAGGGAGGCTAGCATGGTGGGAGCGTGCATCTTTGCAGAACAAGAATGGAGGTCTTTGAACTCGAGTTGTTGTAGTTGGAGAAGTCGGATTGGGAGATGAAGAGAGACAGTAAACTCGAGGGCTTGGAGGTTTATATAGAACAGGAAAGATGGGAACACAAGGTGTTGGGAAAGAATGAATCTTTACCTAGGTGAAGATTGGGCTCCCTCTCGAAATCCAATTGGACGCTAAAGGGTCAACGGGTCTTTAATTAGTCAGAAAGTATTATGAATTTTCCTAAATTGACTATAAGATTGTTAGTAAGATAAGTTACTGTTATACAATATGATTGATGTTATCTACCTATCAAGCATCAATTCAACCGCTTCTCAACTTGGATTGAGGGGCAAAAATACTAGGTATTATATCTGGGGTCATCCCTCATATATAAATGCTAGCACTAATCCAATAGGACAGCCCGTCATCATCGATTCCAACCACTTAGAACAAGTTGTTTTCCATTGTCCCCTGAGCGGTGAGAAGCATCCATTCTCGGACTCGTGTAGTTCAGCTCAGCCTCATAGGATAACCACGAAATAATGAAAGGCACGTGGTAAAAATGAGATATCTCCTGACGATACTATGCATACAGATCTCAACGTTACATGAGAGCCAGTATAGGTCAACCACCTCAAGGCAGGACAACACGGGTCTAACGGATGCTGAGGTGAGATGGCGGAAAAGAAAATTCTCTGAGTCAGCAAGCTGAGCAGGGCTGGTCTTTGACAGCCCTTCACCGTATTCTGGCTTGTCATTAGCTGCCAGCTATGATGCGTCATTGTGTTGGATTATAGGGGAAATAGGAAACCCAGGTGGCTGGTACGCCATCTGACCTAGGGTTATATAACTTACGATACCGCTTCAGGGACTCTAGCAAGTATACTTCCCTAATAATAGCTACTATGATACCAGTAACCTGCATATGTCTCAATACATTGCAAGCCAGAGGATCAATTGAAGACTATATCGTAGAAGCTAGTCCATCGTATCTGCATTATTTCTCGTATTTAACTTGCAATCGTTCAACCGTCCATTCGGGATGAATTTTGCTGTCCCTTACATTCAGCTTGTGTATAGATGCGCTCGGGAATGGTGGTGGCGCAGCTGACATATCTATTGTCAAGTAATCCTACTTGGCAGGTTCCAAGTGGTTCCATTCGTTGCTGCGTGTCAGAGAACCATAGGCCGTATCTCTAGCGTAAATGTGATGTTATAGTGGGAGCTTGAGAAGCTGAGCGCATTAAAAGCCTCTCCCTAGCCAAAATATATAGACTGGGACGTTAACGGGTCCGCATATCGTCAATTAACGTAAATGGGAATTTGGTGCTTCGGACCTTGCATAATCCCACGTGTGAAAGAAACAAAACGGAGACATACCTTGTCAATTTTGGCAAGCCACCACTAAGACTAATTCTTGATCGAAGTTGGTTCGCATTGTAAAAGTTGGAACCTTGGAAATGCATGTCATACATGCGAATTTCGCTCGGCCGCCTTATCCTCGATGCAAAAGAAACCTCCAAGAATACAATCAAGACTTTTTTCTCAAGACTCTCCTCCTGGGAAAGTCAAAACGCTTTGCGAAAGCCCAAATGCCGAATTATTAAATGTTGAAGGTTATCAAACAAGAAGCCGAGTTTATTCCGGTTGAAAGACTTATTGTACGTACGTTATTGTAAGAACACCGACAACTTTGATGATAACATTCCGCCACACTTGACGCCACCAACGAATTAATCGAACCAATCTTGCCATGTGTGTCGGAAATATCTAGGTCACGAGAGACCAAAAAGCTTGGTGGGAAATCTATTTTAGTCTGCTTACTCATCTTTAACCCCGTGATTTGTGCTCCGCCTCGGGCTTGTTACCGTGATGGCATAAGTGACGACGGCGGGCGAGGATAGATAGAAACATGAGGATCTTGACGAATCATCGGCAAAAGTGTCATGCTATTTGAAAATCATATTGAATTGTCCTAAGCTAGTGATCATAGCGATATGTTGAATGAAGCCTTGAAGCTATGACACGGTGTCGGAAGTTGTAACGTGATGATCCTGCAGACCAGCCTCCCAGCTGTAAGAACAACATTACATGATGATATGGTCACCTTATCAGTATTAGAAGCTACGAGTAATCTATGACACCGTCGTAAGGGAATAAAAGTACGAGTATATGGCGGGCGACCGTAGCGTAGCTGCAACTGAGACGGTTGATCAATTACTGGGTCGTAGCTTTTAACATACGCCCTATAGGGCTGAGTGGAGGTACGGGCTTACGTATGGCCGGCCGCCTATACATGTATATAAGGTGGCTTCGCCACCTTCCTATAGCTTCACCTTGTACTAATCAAGTCACTATACTCCTCATTACTTTGTCCCATATTGACAGTAGCAAATAACTTAGATTACTTGGCAAAGTTAGAATTTCAAGAACAACCTAATTTTGATACAGACCTAGGTGGCTAGTTTAATGCCTGTAACTAGAACTCTGGTAACATTATCAGGAAAATACATAGTTGGTTTATCAGTATCACGGTCGGCTCCCTATAGCAATCTAATGACCTCACTGTTTAACCCTGCCTCCTGTCAGTCTCTCGCTGAACACCTCGACTATTATGCTCAATTAGCGGAAAGTTTCATCTTTCTCCGCGGAGTTTCTGCTGCAATATAATTCATATCAATATCGATTGAGCCCCAAATGCTACGATGAAGTCAAAAGACATCAAAATTCCACCCAGGCTATAGCACGGAGATCATCGGCGCCACTCTCTAGGAGGACTGCGATAACGCTGGTAGAGCCTGACTGGTTAGTTACGGTAACGAAACTATATCACATGATATTGGGATATACTAGTAAGACCGTAATTAGAGTTGTCTTATGCCAAAATGGGACAAACGAGGATCATAGTGGCTAGTGCAAGGTGGAGTTATGCATGGGAGTAAAGTCCTTTTATATATACATGTATAGGTAGTGGCCAAACGTGGGTCGGCACCCTTCAGCCCTATATGGCGCATTTTAACATCTTGATAGGTATCTTAAACCTCGCGAATTGACAGTTGACGACAACCTTTTCAAATACTGAGGTGATAACTCTTACACATTTTAATTTATAATGTTATAATTATATTAACTATAACTACCTTATAATAAACCTTTAAATTTCATATATGTTAGCATTAGGGCCAGTTACTAGAATATCCCCTCGTGTATCTGGGAAACTGGTTCATATGGCTTTTCTTAGGCATCTTCGTCAGAGGACGCTAACGGTACTTGCGTGGTATATGGCCAATTGTTATCAACTGAAAAATCCCCTTCAAAAGATACTGAATATAAATTACAGTAATATTCTAGGTCTTATTCATATCCCTTCCATTTAAGACTTCATAAATGCTACATTTCGAGATGAAAGGGTTTGATTCCTACTTATGCATATCTGTGGTGGTTCATGTCTAGCAACTACGGCACAATTTATTATTATGAATTGAGTGTCTTAGCAGTTTACCATAGCTGTACTTCACCACTTCTGTTAAGTAATCACCGAAACACAACGTCTTAGTTTATATTCGGCAAGCTCTTCAAGTCTTACTCTCTGGTGGCCCTCACGAGCTACTAGTATACCGTTTCGTGTACCAATGAAAGAGTTTCAGTTTTTACTACAACTATAAAACATATATCTATGTTGAATAAGATGTGCCTACCGTGATGCACCTGATTAACAATTATAAGAGTACCAGTCGAACTATAAGCGCGACCTGAAGAACAGTCCCGGGAACCTAGGTCAGAGCCCGAAACTTGAATCAAAGCCCACGACAGCACTAGAGAGCCATTTATATTTAGCTGAGGAGTTTTTGTTGCTAGGCAGATCATGACGCTCCAAGACCTATATCGCTAGGATAGAGAATGCGGAGTAAAAAAGGAGTAAAATACAACGGAATCCTGAAAATTACACCTACGCAAGTGGAACAATGCTAATCTTCAAGGAATTCCAAAATATATGTCACAAGCACTGCCAGTGTTTAAACCAACTCTTAAGTATCAGTGAATGTAAAGAACTAATTGCATCTTGCTGAACTCGTAGCCGACCGTAACGAGCCTGGACCTCAGCATTTATCGGGGATAAGAAGCCAGCCAAGAGTAGTTTTAGAGCATAAGAATATTGCATTGATTAATAGGAGATGTACGTGCATGCTCTATAAAATGATATGGCTCTAAATGAGACTCGTAGCCTCATTGGCTGTGCCAAGTGAGATCGCAATTGATTGTACCTGCATCTGCGCAAGATATTGGCCGGGGTTCGATGGCTGGACATCGAGTTTGTGTCTCAGGATGTCACTGCGTCTACGGAATGATTGGCTAGCGCTTCTTTCGAAGCTCAAAGCCGTTCCATGCAGATAGATGGCAAGAGTGGAGTGAGAGATTAGCATTACCAAGGCACAAGCTGCCATCTGAAGCAGGTCCAGTGGAATACTCGATTGGGCTTCTACTTAAACAAGCAGGTTGGCCAAATTGCTTGCGGACCGAATCACACAAGGGAGGATAGTCAGTCGTCTTTAGCACATGATTTGACAGCTACTAGTACCACAGCAGCTTAGTTTTAGCTTGATTAAGAAGGTCTCTTGGCTATGAGCGTTGTAATGTAACCCTGATCCGTGGAGAAAAGCGGGACGTAACGCTGCCCTCTCGTCCACATGTAAACGAACGTGTCTCCGGATGACCTGAACTACAAGGGACATGAAAATGCTTTAAATAAGGGCGCCAACCCTTTCAAGTTTTCTGATAATGCGACACTGCAGATTACAACAATATGACACTCGTTCGCCTGTTGACCGCCGGGTCTTTGACCGTGCTCTGTCTGGCTCGTTCAGTGCTTGGCGGCGCTCCGAAGACCTGTGCAGGTACTACACAGTTATCATGCCATAACACAACTGCAGTCGCCGATACATGTTGCTTCAACTATCCTGGTGGTTCGTTGTTACAGACTCAGTTCTGGGACACAGATCCTGTAGTTGGGCCGGATGACTCCTGGACCATCCACGGTCTTTGGCCAGATCACTGTGATGGCACTTACGACTCCACGTGCGACAGCCGCCGTGCCTACACAAACATATCTGATATCTTGAAGGCATTCGGAGATGATGATCTCCTAAGCTACATGGAGGAATACTGGTTACCAAACGACAGCACAGGCGAAGAGTTTTGGGAGCATGAATGGGGGAAGCACGGTACATGTGTCTCGACACTCGAGCCAAGCTGTTTCACGGACTACCAGGCCACCGAGGAAGTTTCCTACTTTTTCAACACAACCGTCAGCCTATTTAAGACTCTACCAACGTACAAGTGGCTCTCAGACGCAGGCATCACGCCAAGCTCAAGCACGACCTACAAGCTCTCCGACATTCAGGCCGCGCTGTCCAAGAACCATGGCGGGGAGACGGTCTACATCGGCTGCAGCAGCAGCGCTATCGAACAGGTTTATTACTATTTCAACGTATATGGCTCTGTTGCCAATGGCCAGTTTGTGCCCGCGAGTCCGGACAACGACAATGATGGAAACTGTCCAAGCACCGGCGTCAAGTACCTCCCCAAGAATGGGGGCGGGTCAACGACTACAACCACTTCCACACCGACAAGCACGACGTCTGGCGGATCCTCACCAACAGCAACGGGGTCATTCTCAGGCAAGGGAACTCTCAATGCCGTCACCGGCGGATCCACAAAGGGCTGCATTATTAGTGGCGGGACCTGGTACTCTTCAGGAACATGTGCGACATTCACGGCCGCATCTTCCGGAAGTGGCTTCACCTTGCAGAGTAGCAAGGGCTATTGCTCTGTATCTGGTGGCGAGTTAGCTTGCACCGCCAGTATAAGTAGCGCGGACGCCAACATCTTCACTGCAGATGGAACAAACTTGGCAAATTCCGGTGGTAATGATTGGTATGCCGATTCTGTCCCTTCTGGTTCGACACAGGGTACCGTCTATTCTGAAAAGGGCTCGCATGGGACGACATTGCAGATACAATGGGCAAATGTCTGAAAAGAACATATTAAGATTGTCATGTATTATATAGATATGAAATACATATGCTAGGCACACATAACTTGTCGCATGCCAATAAACTTTAATGAAAGCATAGGCTGCAATATTGAACATGCGTATTGCTTAGGGATTCTAAGAATTGAAGGTCTATTAGTACCACTATTGAAAAGGGGAAGGGCGGGGGGAAATCGCAACCCTCCTAATTTTTAACTACGAAGTTAGGCAAAGGGCCAAACATCAGTCGAACCCTTTATTATCTTAGCTTCATCGTTGAAGCTACCGGGAACTTTCTCTGTAAGAACTCCAATCACAGCCCAGTGCTTGTAGGAAGTGCTCAAATACGGTTCCTGAAGTGTCTGTGCTATTGACGAGTATTGGTTATAAATATCAGGACATACTCCATTATTATTTCTTCATCCCGTAATCAGGATACTTGAAATAACACCATCGAGGATTATTAGCAATATGCCGCACTCATCGCGATTTACCTGGCTAAAAACTCGCCTAGGTCAACACAGCACAAAGCTGCTCAGAACAACACCATCAAATCTCCGTCAAAACACACTACCGAGGTCTCCTATACAAGAAGCAATTACAGAAGAGGCCCACATCATAATTTCAGAGAACATGTTCACTGCTTCCGTCATGATACGCTCCATGGCTTCCCTTGTCGTGCTCGAAGTTATCGAGGCCCAAGTTGGCACATTAACTACCGCGGCAGTAGCTCGCTTCACTGCCAACCATATAATTCGTCTTCTTAAAACCTTCATATTACGAATTGAGCTTGCCTATCGCGGTAATTTAGAGCGCGTGGCAAGAGCTGCTTCTGCTCTCGCTTACGTCACTGAGATTAGAGCTGAAGTGAACGCGCTCGCAGTCATCTTTCATGTCAAGAACTCCCTAAAAGGTCATCATCGCGAAGATACTGTTACGGCTATTGCGAACGCCGAAAAATATGTCGTTCGCACCGTTGCCGATGCGATTGCGGATCATGTTGCTATACCTGGGTCTACAGAGTCGTCCGTCAGGGAATTAGTATCAGCACTTTCGACGGCAGCATCTCGAATGGCTTTCACTGGTGCGGACATCGTCCCTTTCGTAGACGACGACCCTCCACCACCTTACACAGAGAATTTGACATGATATATTCCACTAGCCCCTTGGTTTCGGGATGGCCATCCAGAGTATTGTATCTTCTGTACCAGGCATCACTAAAGTGAATGGCTCTCAGCACTACTACCACTCTTGTCATATGGAAAAAGCCATCGCTTCATAGCATCCTACACACATCTTACTTTTCTGATGTTTCACAGTGTCCACCAGCAAACCTCAACTACTAGACACCAGTTCTTAGTTCGCAGGACATTCTCTTCTGTGGGTTCAGAACGTGCTTTTACGGCATGCGTAGCAGCTTGTACTATGTTGGACTACTTCTACGGATCCTTGTCATCAATAGAAGAAACTTCGGCTTTAGCAATTGGTCGACCGTTTTTGGTTATGTCCACAATGCTGCTTCATTCGGATATATGGTGTTGGGCGGCCCGCATGCTATACTATAGCACATCTCCTAAAGGCTCTATGTACACCTAGACTTAGACTTGACAACAATCAACGGGTATTCATCCTAGTACTTCGACATATTTTGTTATAACACGGCAATATAATTCAAGACATAAATGTATCAAAGATATAGGATGAATACCCGTTGATTGTTGTCAAGTGTAAGTCTAAGTGTATCTAGAGCCCTTGGGGGATATACGAATATAGTACAGCATGTGGATCGCCCAACCTCCTATATTCTAACAAAATGTTATGGTTAAAAAGTAGTGAGACTATAGGGAGTAGCTTGTCGGATAGTATAGATGTAATAAGTGTGTTACTGAAAGACATATAAAAATCTAGAGAGCAGTAATACTTGTGTATCTTGTCAGTTATTTGATTACACTTGACGTTAATCTAAAAATCATTATCTTCACTGAGTTATTAAAACAATAGGTTATATATTTGACTGTGTAAATCCCACTGTCTCTAAAGCTAATCAAAGACGAAGCTAACCTGCAACTACTGCTACGTTGAAATCCCTACGACAATGCGAGCAAGCAGTCATTTCCCCTCCCACGCCTTGAATCATTGACCCTCTGACTGAGCGTACGAAGATTCAGAGCTAGTCCCGACCTGGAGCAACGGGTCCGATTCGAACTTGCCCCTCTTGGTGGCATAGGAAGACTCTTCATTGTTCCCAACTTGAAGCAACGAGTCGGACTCGAATGTGTCCCGCTTCGTCGCGTATGACGATTCCTCTGTGCTTCCAATGTGGAGTAAGGGGTCGGACTCAAAGTCTAACGGGGTCAATACATACTACCGGTTTTCAAGAGTAGTTGAGAGAACGCACTGTTAGGCTTTGGGGCTGGAGCAGCAGCCGCAATCGCTACAATCAGTGGGAGGAGAAGGAAGCTCTTCATGGTGGATGGATTATTTAGCGATTTTTGGGGATTGTAAACCCAGCCTTACTTAAAACGATTCGTTACGAATATTGCGAGTGGATTCTGGTGATAGCCGAGGTAGACAGAGATTTGGTATGTTTCTTGAGCAGCCACCTATTTATATCCTTTTCAAGACCACATCCACACCATTTAGCGGCCGTAATACCCGATAGATTATAGGGCTGATATTAGGATAATTGCGAAGTAGCGGCCTCCATACACGTTTGTGTCCCCCACTCCATGTCATGTTGGAACTCATCAACATGCAGATGCCTGGATATGTGATTGAGAACCGAACTCCAGTACAGCTTACATGCATGGATGAGTCCTCCCTAGCGATGTCACATTCCCACTTTGGCCAAGATTCGATACATGTATCCTTGAACATACAGTATCCATTCTTAAGGACCTTCGGATCAAAGCATAACATTGGTCCATCTTACAAGCGGGACATGATTACCAGTGGGCTGTGTCATATGTTTCCCAAGCCAAAGTTGATATATGAATCTAGGAATTTGCAACAGCCACATCCAAGATAACAGCCTATGAGCTTAATCAGATCAGCAAGATATCACAATACTTCATGCGCTACAACAATACTTATGTTATGGTCCCATCCATACCTGATTCTTTCCGGTCACCCTTATCCTATACAAGCTTACTGCCTACGAGGTAAAGTCCCTCTCAACTGAACTACTTACCCACTGCATAAACATTTCATTTGACTCTTGCACACCTCTCAGCTTTCCCCTCGTTCTTTTTGAAGGTCATCAATTACTACTATGCCCCCGATCTTCGCCTATCAGCCGCTTTCGGACGACTCCGTGGATTCACCTGCCGCGTCACTCACCGACGGCAAAGAGGAAGGCCATATAGAGTGTAACCGCTGCACCACTCACAGCCGGATACGAAGAAACCACTGGATTGCTCACGCGGTGAGCTTAATAGCTATTGTCAGCTTGCTGGTCCTTTTGATACCTTTCCGTGAAGGCACCCGCATGGCTGCAAGATGCTGGGACATGTATAATTACTACTGTGAGGAACCGGCGTTCCCCTCCACCATCTCTGTGTCACATGCAAGCGCCACACTAACGGTTTTTCCACCCAGCCCCTGTCAATAGTGCGTTAGCCACTCAGCCCTACATCACAACCCGGTTCAACGGATCACTCTGGTACGACTCTCCGTTCAAAGGGCCGCCAACACCAGCCGTCGAGGAGGCTTGGCATTCAATCATGCAATATGGGATGATTGCCGTATCCGCGGAGGACTACGAGAAGGTCAACCACTCAGTCCGCACGGCAGTCCAGTTTCCCACCGAATCCGGGGGCGGCTACATGGCGACGACGGTCGGGACGCACCAGCTGCATTGTCTGCACTTCCTGTGGCAGGACCACCATCGCGCCTCCTTCCCGGATGTTCTCCGAAAGGCCCAAGAAGTCCCGGAACTGTACGAGCGCCACTTCGAGCACTGTGTCGACTACATCAGACAGAGCATCATGTGCCAGTTCGACACGGGCTTGGTGACGTATGATTGGGTGCTGGAGCATCAGAATCCAACGCCGAATTCCAATGCTATGCACAAGTGTGTGAATTGGGACGTTGTACAGAGGTGGCTGCAAGACCGAGCGGTCGAGATCCCAGAGGGGTTTGAGTGGAAGCAGCCTGAGGGGCAGGAAAGCCTGCCGTGGAACCCTTGAAGGATGTTCAGACCTGCATGAGCTTTGCAGTGTGACCGATGCCGCCGAGCTCATGAGGGTGGTGCTTCGAGGAGCGATTGGCTGCGGGCAACGGCCCGTATACGACGTGAATGTCGGATGACCTTGTGAAGAGTGGCGAGGATGATTTACTATTGGGCTGCCTTATCAATTGCATCAATCCATACATGATATGATGTACGATAAAGGTGGAAACGGCTTGTGACGAATGAACTGTTCAGGGGATGAGAGTCCCCACACTCGAATTGCCGTATTATTGCGTTTTTAATACTTAAAAGTAAGCTTAATTTAAAGTTTAAGACTAAAACATGTTGTAGAACAAGTAATTAATTAAAATACATGAGAATGTAACTCTTAATCTATTAGAGTAGACTTTGAAAATTCTCTTTTCAGCTAATTATGTTAAATATAGGCGCTACATGTACCAACAAGTTGTGTGGATAAGCCTCTAGTATCACGCATCTAAACCCCATATATAGCAGTAATCTGATCAATACAGAACCGCCAAGTTATTACCCTCATCCTGGTCCTTCATACGCGCAAGCTTCTGGCAGAAAGAGCTGCGCCGTCTCATAGCAGGGCCCCAGCGAATGAATGCAAATGGAATTGGCGTCAGAATAACACATAAGCACCCCAGCAGCGTGCAGGCCCAGTCGGTACCTAGGTTCTGATATAACGGGTACGTAGTAAGCGGGATGATGATCGCAGCAAGGATGTTCCGTGTGAAGACACTTGATGCCAAGGCCGAGGCACTGTAAATATCATAAGCATCCGTGAGATAGTTGTTCAGCGCCAGAAACGTAAGATCGATGCCAATGCCCAGCGGTATACCCGACAATGCAGGAATGGCCCAATGAATGCTCGGGCGAGCCGTCCACCCTAACCAGAACTCGGAAAGAGCGAATAGGGGCCCGCCGAGACATGCAAGTGGGAGGCGTCGGTACTCCTCTTGAAGGGCCCATCGCCTTCCTTTTTCGACACTTCTTTTGTGAAACCTGTCCCAAGCCACAAAGATGGCAATAGCAAGGACGGCGCCGATGCCTGTGGGGATAAACATCAACGCAGATACCCCATTGGACATAGCATAAGTGCCACGAAATATGACAGGATATGCTCCGAAGTAGAGGAAGAAGATGACATATTGGTAGAGGATGAACAGGTCGGTGAAGAAGACGAGTGGCTCGGAGAGAATACGGATGGGACGGGCAAGGATTCTCGCATGTTCTCGAAGGCTGAACGGTGTCTTGACGATGACGGAGGTGGTCAGTTGATTCTTCTGGTCCTTTTCGGCGTTCCTGATGGCGCGAGCGTTGAGGACGGGGGCAAATGTTTCAGGCATCATGAGCAGCATGGGCCAGTTCACACCGGCAAGAATCAAAGCGCACCAGAACTGCCACTGCCAGACTCTTGTCGAGGTGAATCCCGAGATAATTGGTCCTATGAGGGGACCGACATTACTTGTAAGGCCTAGCATCGTAACGGCCATACCGCGAGGCCTGAGATCTGGGTAAAGGTCGCAAAACAGTCCTCCTGAGACGGTCTGCGGAGCGGCCGCACCGCAACCCAGCATGAAGCGGAAGAAGAGGAACACTGGCCAGTTCGGTGCA
Organism: Whalleya microplaca; assembly: GCA_022497155.1. NCBI lineage: Eukaryota > Fungi > Ascomycota > Sordariomycetes > Xylariales > Xylariaceae > Whalleya > Whalleya microplaca. The sequence goes on from MU385772.1 coordinate 274,081, forward strand.
AGACCACATCCTAAGGTAAATGCTGTATAAATACTGAAAGACACCAGGAAAACGGGACGACGGCCCCAGGACTCAGAGAGTGGGGCGAATATAATAGGACCAAAAACTAGACGTAAAATCACAGTCTGTCAGAATGATATCTCGAAGGGGTTGTATGACTTTGTAGCTTGCTGCCTTCTAGAGTAGCAACTGAAGCAACATCTAAACGAGGATACAAGCTAACCAAGTATACTATTTTACGTTTACTTACTATAGCCTACGAGGAAGAGCGCAACTGGTAAAGGTTTCTGAAGCTCGGACGTGACACCAAAATGGGCATTCAGAGTAGGCCCAGCACCGCTGGGGAGGGACGACCCCAGGGTGACATTGAAGTTTAGTAGAATGACAGTTGTGGTGATGAATAGCTTCCGCGCCTGTACGTTGGGGTATGTTAGTCCCCAATAAGCCTTCGATGAGGTAGTGATGGACACTTGCTGTAGACATGCCCGCTGCAACTTTAGTAGGGACTGCGACAGGTGCTGCAGATACAACATGGACACCTGCAATCAGCATTAGAAACAGTGGTGGGCTCATGGGATGGTGGTGGGTATACCTTCAAAACTCCTAGAAGCGATACCGGATTCGATTTCTGAGGCCATGAGGGTCAATAACACAATTGTCACGATAATAGGGATATTAAAGATCTCTTTTAAGCCTATGGATCTCGGAGCAATATTGCTCCGAGATCCATAGGCTTAAAAGGAGATCTTCTATAACTAGAAGATCTTTCGGATCTTAGATCTTGATACAATTTTATTAGAGTAATTACGGCAGCACTTAAATAATCTTTATATATACTATAACTGTAATAATTATAAGTCCGGTTAACGCTTAAAGCCGGTACTTTTTAGTAATTATTTATTAGAATTAAACTATTTTATTTTTTATACTTTCTCTCTCTCTATAACAGCTTTTCGAATTATAAACGAGCTTAATACTATATCTTTAATAACCAATTTAATCCCTATTATTACGTTTTTTAAGGATAGTTACAGCTGGCTTAAATAGTACGTCTAATTAAAGGCCAACTGTAAAATCTATGGGATATAACATTTAGTTAACCTAAATATTCCCGACTATAATAAATCTTACGCTTTCCCTCTAGTAGCACTTACGCTTAAAAAAGTTAAAGCTATAGAGGTTATAAAAATCTTCCGACCTTATAACGAAAGTTTATAAAAATAGCAAGCTTTATTAAAATCAGGCCGTTTACAAGCCTTAAAAAAGCCTTCCGAGCCTACCGATAAAAAAGTAATAAAAAGTTTTAAAAATTAGGCAAAAGTTTATAGCGTTACCGCTACTAACTAAAATAACAATTACGGGCGTTATAACGTAATCTAAAATTAGGTATTTAAAATAATTAACCTTAATTTAAAAGTTTTAGCAATAATTATAAGCTTTTAAAAAAAAGTAATTACGGTCTAAAATATTATTAAAGCTTTAAAAAACTTTTTAGCACTTTCGATAGCGAGTATTCGAATTATAATATTAAAAACTTATCGATAAATATTAGTTAGGGCTAAAAAAAGTTTAGTTAAGCCTAATAAATAATACGCGGAATAATATCGAATTTTCGTAAACGCTTAAGTTTACGAGCTTTCTAAAATTAATAGAGTACTAGCAGTTAAAGATTTTTTTAATGTAGTAAAAGCTTGCTTAGTTTTTGATTGGGTAATAAAAAAGCTAGGCAATATTATTAAAAATAATCGTTTAAAGAATCGACTAATTATACTAGCTTAATATAGAGATTAGTTCGGAGCTTTATTATATAAAAATTAGCTAAAGGTTCGAAACAAAACTTTAGGCCTTTTTGTTACGCTCGGAAAACAGTTTAGTAGTTTAAACCCTAAATAAAAATCTACCGATAGTAGATTTTTAAGTAAGCCTAATAATAATTCCGGAGCTTAAAACAGGCAACCATACCTTTATTTACTAGCTAAAGAGCGTTTATACTACTAAACACCTGAATTATATGCGATTTTATAATATATTATTATTAGGAAAAGCGATAGGACTATTGATATCCCGAAAAAGTCTTATATAGCCGAAATTAAGGAGCGCTTTAAGCTCCCTAGATAGAAAAACCTAGCGGATAAAATTTACTTTTAGAGATAATAAATAAGATAGGGCTTACGAAATAGGGGTAATCAAAAAGGTTAAAAGCCTAAAAAAAAATCCCAAGATTTAATAATTTTTAACCGCTTTATAAGAACAATAATTAACCCTATTAAAAATTTTAAACTTAAAGAATTACCGGGCTTTTATATTATAATAAAATTTAAGAGATACCTATTTTCGGAATGCACTATTATCGATAATTATAAAACTCTTTATTTAGTTAATAGCGCAGCATTAATAGTCCTAAGAAGCTTCCGTCTTACTTAAGATGGTAAAGTAGTGGAAGCAGGTATTTCGAGCTTTCTTATTACTGAACGAAATAAAAGAATCTTCCCTAAAATCTTTTAGGTTAAAAAAGAAAAAAAGTTTTAAGATCTTAAGCTTATTAATATAATATTTATTAAAAAATTCCATATAAACATTATTTCGGAAGCTTATTTAAAGGATATAGGGATTTAATATTACGGACTCGATTACTTATTACGATACAGTATTATAGATTATAACGTTATATTTAAAAAGCTTTTTCGAAAGTATAACTTAGTTTTTATTAAATATAACAAGCTTTTCTTATATTATAATAAGCCTATAGTAATTAGTACTATCTTATTTAAAAAAATTAAATAAAACGTAGTAGGAGTATTAGCTCTTCCTATAATAAAGAGAAACAGGCTATAAAAACCTTTTAAAGATCTTATACGCCCGAAAAAAAATTCTAAAGCTTTATAACATACTCGGTTAGGTTATTTAGAACTAATAGCGCTAAGAGTTTTAATAATAAATATACGGAATATAAGAATTAATGGCATAAAGCGAATAAAGTGTTCTTATTATATTATAACTTACGCTTATCAGGTAATATTATAACATTAATTAAAGCATTTTTTACCCCGTCCCTTCTAGAGGATTTTATAGGATCTTTTCGACTTTAAAAAAAGGTATAAAAGATCGGAATAAACACTTATAATAAAAAATAAATATAGCGGAATAATCTTTACTATCCCGCTAAGAAATAAGGCTTAATTATATATCTTTAAGATCTTACAGTAATTCGAAATTAAAATCTGCAGGTAATATAAAATACCGATTTATAAAATCTATAACGATAATAAGAAAGCTATAATTAGATTTAAGGAATATATTACTTACTAACTTTAGGCTTAAAAAAAAGGGATAAATTTTAAGCTTCCCTTATTATATATTAAAAAGCTTATAAAAAATAATAAACGAGCTGGTTAAAAAATTATCGATAAATTAATTAAAATAAAAATAGGAGCTAGACTTCTTTAAAAGCTTTAGTTAAAAAGCGTATAAACTATAGCCTACTTATATAATATCTTACTATTTTAAAATAGAGCTTTACGTACCCCTTACGAGGTACTCGATTTATAGTTTAAACAGTATTTTAAATAATATAACCTAACAATCGTATAAGCGTTAATAAGCGATTTACGGCCTAATTAAGACGGTATATATACCTATAGCTGTCGAGCTTACCCGCTTAAAACGGAGCGTACAGCCGGAAAAGATAAAAAATTATTTAAGATTAAACCTAGAGGATATATCGGATATTTAATTAGCTATAAGGCTTTTAATATATACCATATTTAAATCCCGGGCTTAAATTAGGTAATTATTATAAAGAACGTTTGGTTCGATAAAAATCTATATTATTTATTAGAGCAAAAAAAGCAAAAGCTTTTAATACCTTAAGCTCTCGCTAATAAACTAATAGAGACGGAAAGTATTAGATAGTTATTATAAATTATAAAAGTATTAGATATATAAGAAAGTTTTAAAATCCCGGGAATAAAGTCGGGATTTAATTAAATTAATTAGATAAGAAATAAGCTTATTATAAAACCCGAAATCCTAAAAAAAACATAAGGTTAAAAGTCGGGAGTAAACGTGCCTAAAAAAATCGTTAATAGTTTAATTACTATTAAGCCACCAGAAAACGATTTTACCGAAAATTAGCCGCATAGATTTTTAACTTCCCGTAAAACCCTAGAGCCTAGCTTTAAACAGGTTTTATAGCCAGGCTTTAGTCAGGAGATAGGTACCGAAATAAATATAAAAAATTATAATAATGCTAAATTAATAATTATCGTTTAACTATTAATAAATAATAAGAATTTTTAGTCTCTAAAAAAAATATATTCTACCGAGAAACTCGGTATTAAAAACTCGCGTAATCGTTAAAAACTAAGCGAGTAGCTAAAGGACGATATAAATCGCCGGCATAAAGCTTAATAATAAGCCGGTAATTACTTAGTGCTAAAAAAACGAAATTAAAAGATCTACCTACCTATTATAAAAAAAAGCAGGCAGATAAAAAGTAAAAACCCCGAAAATCCTAATTAAAGTACTAAAGATAAAGGGTAAAAATCTATAGCTTTTATTATATTATTTTATAGGAATAACAAGATTGTTTTACCTAATAAATCAAGCTAATTAAACTTTTTAAATATTTATATATCTAATTAATTATAGGCTATTTAGGAAGGAAATCGGCAGTATAAAATACTATATATAATAATCGCAACAATAGTATACCAGAATAGAGCGGATTGCTTAAAAGCTATATTAAATAAGCTACGCGTATACCGAGATAATTTTCTTAAAGCTCCCCCGAAAACCTAAAGGGATTTTAATATTTACCTTTTGGGAGATCGTTTTAAAAAAAACGCCAAAAAAGAGATTAGAAATTTTTTGCGCCTGGGAGCTTGGAAAGTTATTAATCGAAAGCGTGCTAAATATTACCTATTACCCCTAAAATAGGTATTTATTTATAAGTTTAATAAGGATAGATATTTGGAGCTTTATAAGGCTAGAATAGTGGTATGCGGGGATCTTTAGGAAAAGGGAATAATTTAAAGCATATATATTGCTACGCTTATAATAAAATCCTTTAAGTTAATAATAGCGCTCGCTATAGAATTCGATTTTAAGGTTTTTTAGTATAACGTTAAGAGCGCGTTTTTAAATGCCTTATGTAATAGATTAAAGCCTATAATATACAAGCTTCCCGATAGCTTTAAAATTAGTAGGAAATACGTTAAAATCTTACAAGCTTTATATAGCTTAAGGGAATTACCCCTACTATAATATAATAAATTTGCTACTACTTTTAAAATATTAGGCTTTATTATTTCCCTTAAAAAACTTTGCCTCTTTTATATAAAAAAGAGAAAAATTTTCGTAATTTTTTATATAGACGATTTTTTATTACTGTTTAAGTATCGGCATTAAATAAAAGCTACTAAATTAATTACGGCTATAAAAAAGATATATAAGATTAAGAAATAAAAAGAGATCTTTTAGTACTTAAAGATTAAAGTATTAAAAAATCGATAGCGAAAGTCGATTACTCTATTCTATAATTTTTATATTAATAAAATCGCCTCACGTTTTAACCTAGCTAATAATAGTTGGTTTTTAGCGATTCCTTTACTATATGCCGAACTTCTTAAATATAAAGGGCAAGTTTCGAAAGAATAAATCAAAAAATACCAAAAGCGTATAAAATCGATCTTATATACCGCGATTATAATACGCCCTAATATAGCTTATATAGCAGTATAGCTCTCCTATTTCCTCACTAATTTAAGCTCGAAATATATAGCAGCAGTAAATCAGGTAATCCGTTACTTATACGCCACGCGCTTTTTGGGCATTAGGTATAGAGGTAAGAGCTTTAAAAAGCAAGCTTTGGTTATTACAAGTAATATTTCTTTTACAAATAATACGGAATCTCGAAAATCTTCCTATAGGTATATTATATCCCTTTTCGGGGGTACCATTATATAAAAAGCCACTAGGCAAAATATTATATCTATCTTAATAACTAAAACTAAAGTTATAACTTTTAAACATACAGCTAAAAAAAATATAACTTTAAAGCGGTTATTCTAAAATATTATTTTAAACTTTAAAAAGCCGTAAAAGATTTTTTGTAATAATTAATAGGCGATTAAGCTCGTTACTAAAAAAGGACTTAGGATTAATACCAGGCTTTATTATATCAATATTTAGAATATATAACTTTATTAAAAACATATTAAAGGGAGTTTTAAAATGACTTATTTAGCTATAGATTAAATGCTAATAGACGGACTTATTAAAAAGCTCTTTAAATAAGTATTCGAATACTTTAAAGCTTTATTAAACCTTTAAAATAATAAAGTTATAATTATAAATCGTTAGGAAACATAAGGAGCGAGCTTAGCTTAAGCTTATATATTTAATAATTTTATAAGCTTTTATAAAAAAGATAAAACAAAAGAAAATTATTTTAATAACGAGTAATAAGTTTATATTTTAATTTAAAACTAATAAAATACCGAGCGTAAATTTATTCCCTAATAATTGGGCTTATAAGCCCTACCGATAAAAAATATAAAAATAAAAGATCCTTACTAATTAGGCAAAGCCTAATATATAATAAGACCCGGAAAAATGACTTAATTTAGGCCTAAGAAATTTGCGAGCTCCTTTAGAAGTTCCGTAACGCGAACTAAACGATCTCTTTCTAATTAAGGAGCCGAAAAAATAGAGCCGGATAAGCTAATAGTAGCTAAAGTAAAGATTACGTTTATAAGGCGAGCTTCCGAAAAAACCGATAAGCTAGGAACTATAAAAGCGATAGGAAGGCGAGCTACCGAAAGAACCGATAAGCTAGGAATTATAAAAGCGGAAAGGCTTATAATAAATTAAAAAACAGAAATTAAGAAAACTTCCGGGCTAATAGCGAGAAACTTTTTACTAATATTAGCAAAAATGAGACCGTTATTATAAGTATATATAGTAAGCTCGCTAAAATTCTTATTAAAAACCCGGTAGCGCTATAAAAAATAAAAAAATTAATATATTATTAGTTTTAAAATTACTAAAGGAATTTATAGCAAAATCGGTAGTATTATGTAAATAAACGTAGCGGCGAGCGGTATAAAGAAGCTAGGGGGAGCTATAAAAACCTATATTAATTTATTAAGTTCTTTAAAAAAAAGTTAAGAGATTTTATTTTAGGCGGCAAAAATAACCCGAGCTATATTTATAGTAGCGGGAGTCCCGAAATATTTTTAGGCACTTATAAAACGCAATTTTATTAAGCTTTAAAATATAAATATAACAAATATAAAAATTGGCGTAAAAAATAGAAATAACGCTGGAGCGCGGGATATTCTTCTTTTTGCGGGTAAAGGTATCGGCAGAGCTCGAAATTATAATATTATAAGTACCGGAAGGGATTGTCGGAAACGGCATAAAAATTACTATAAGATTATTAGTGCCGGAGCTTTTTTTAAAAGTAATCGGAACCTGGAAAAAAGTATCGCCTTTATTATTTAATAAGTTCGGAAACTTAATAAAGCCGGGCTTTTAGTAAATAGGGAGAAAAAGCAAAAAAATACCAGAATTGTTTTTATTAAAATCGAGCTTTAAAAGCTCGATAGTTTACTCCGGCTTTTATTTACTACCGGAATCGGGATCGAGAATCTCGGAAAGCGGAGCTTGCTTTTTTATTTTATTATCCGGAAGCTTCTCTTTATTTTTATTACTAAAGAGATTACCGCTTTCTCGCCCTTCCTTTTTTATAATATAAGTTTCGGGCTCGTTTTCGGGCTATTCGAGTATAATAATATCGTTAGGTTTCTCGGGGAAGTTTTTACTATCGTTAGGCTTTTCGGGAAAGCTTTTACTGTCTTAGGACAAGGTGTTAGGGTGAATCGAAAGTGAGATATCAGGTTAAAAATGAGTGTATATTAGCTGCCAGAGCTATATATATGTAACTATCTGGTAATCTGGTGATATCTGTTATAAAAAAGTGAAGGAGATGTGAGGGAAAAGGTCAGCTAAATACAGGTATGTGATCTACTGTAAATT